>JAVQJL010001193.1:0-18435 GCA_036024295.1 Nannoperca obscura
TTAGAGGTTTAATGAGACACCTTGTTGTTTTCCATCATGGTTCTATGCACTTTATGTAAAGCTCTTATTTGGAAGTCGCTTTGGATAAAAGCGTCTGCTAAATGCCTAAATGTAATGTATTTTTTGTTTTTGTTTTTTACTATTAGGTATTGAGATCACCAATCATGCCACAGCAACCCTAGAGGGCAATCAGATCTTCAACAATCGCTTTGGGGGGTTGTTTCTTGCATCTGGCGTCAATGTTACAATGAAAGGTATTCTCTCTACCCTGAATTGCCTGTAAACAGATCAAAATGCAAGTTTACCAATTTCTGCTCTCTTTCCTCCAGATAATAAAATCATGAACAATCAAGATGCCATTGAAAAGGCTGTGAGCAGAGGTCAGTGCCTGTACAAGATTTCAAGTTACACCAGCTACCCAATGCACGATTTTTACAGGTAATTTCTGTTTATACTCGCTATCAAGGTGGCTAGAATATCCTGAGACCAGAGATCCGTCTGTATGGTGATTGTTAGTAAACGCAATTTGCTCTTCCCACAGGTGTCACACCTGTAACACAACAGACCGCAACGCCATCTGTGTGAACTGCATCAAAAAGTGTCACCAAGGACATGACGTGGAGTTCATCAGACACGATAGGTCAGTGTCGCTTCTTAAACCGGTGTATCGGGGTCAGGCGGGGTGCTGAGAACAGTGTTTGGTTGACCGATGATCTTGCACCATATTTTATTATTCTTTATTTATTTAATTACTCCTAACCACAATTCGTTTTCCTCTTGCAGATTCTTCTGTGACTGTGGTGCAGGGACGCTGTCAAACCCTTGCACGTTAGCTGGAGAGCCGACTCACGACACAGACACACTGTACGACTCGGCTCCTCCTATAGAGTCCAATACGCTGCAGCACAACTGAGCTCCTCCTTTTGCGCTTCAGCAGTAACGGACATAAGACACTTTAGGCTGTGCAGCGGAGGAGGAAGTCCAAACTAAAATATAGATTCACTTTGACAGAGCATATACAGTGACTTTTAAAAAAAAGGGAAAAAAAGACATGGACATGTATATGTATATGCTAAAAGGACACATTTAGACATAAAAAGTCAGATTATGGATGCCTCACTTTTTCATTTTCTTCAATTATTTGACATAAAAAAAAAGATGACATCGGTGGGACGGAGCAGAAGAGCAGCTGACTCAGGGTTTTTGGGTGTGTTTGTTTGGTCAAGTAAGTGAAACCGGTGAGAGATGGACAGAAATCCACCGAGGCTCATCTGCTTTTTAAGAAGTGGAAGAACGAGATGCCGCAGTCATGTACAGACCCATCGCGGACAGATGTCAGTCAGAAGAGGCACAACCTTTCTCTTGAGAAGGCAAAGGCCCCAAACACAACAATGCTTCCATCACTGGGCAACCGACGTGCTCGTATGAAATGTACGGGAAAAATGACCTAGCACTTCAGCTTTTTTTTTTTTTTTTTCAAGACAACTGTTGAGATTTGATTTTAATGCTTTTTGTGTAGTTTTGTATTTTCATGCAAAAATCTTACTGTACTTGAATGTCTTTATTTTATTAAATGTGTAAAAAGTTTTGGTTATTATACTCTAGAATTGCTGTAATATACATGTCGCAGTATCTAACTTCTTTCTGTGAAAGAGATCAGAGAAAAGAGGAAAACACTAAACATTTTCTCCAGCAATGTTGAGTCCTTTACATTTGCAATACAAAAAAAATAGATGCTGAAAATGTGCTTTCACGAGACTAGTATATCTTTTTTTCTGTTTGGAACGGCATCGGAAATGTCTTTTGTAAGGGAACAGTGTTTTACATAATCTGCATATTTTCTGTTATTAGCCTGTCACACAAGACCCAAATTACAGGAAGGCCTTCATACAAATGATATGGAGCTAAATCAAGCATTTTTTACTCAAGGCTGCAGTTGTAAAACAAATCCAGGGTGTAGTTTGTTTAGCCAGATGAACCCATGATGTTTTGAAAAGGTTTCAGCCTCTTTACTTCTTTTTCACGTTTAAAACCACATTGCTGGTTGGGGTATTATAATGCATCTGTTAGGAAATGATCTAAGGGCAGTCGGCTGGTTGTACCTTCTGTAGTACATGTCAATGTATCTGTTAAATAGATTATGTAATCTATATACACCCTCCCCTGTATTACAATCCACAGGGTTGTCATCTTTTCAATAACAGGCGCAAATGCTGCTTCTTGGCCCGTTTGGATGAAGTTTCTTTTCAGATGACTGACTCGCGTTGATCAGGTCCAAGAAAAAGAGACAAGTCTAGTGAAGGCACAGCTCATTTTCATATTTCCCCTTGTTTGTCAGTGTTGCTGGAGAATTTAGAAGCTTTTACTCTACTGAAGCTGAGACAAGTATCGATAAACAGCGCTATATGGTTTCATTGCCCCCCCCCTTCATGTGTATTGGTGATTGTGGGTTCTCATACAGACTGAAATGTATGCATGTATCATAACATCTAGACTTAATATATTGTGAAGTATTCAATAACCGTTATGTAGGCGCTAGCGTGAATTAAAAAGGGTTTAATTTCCTAGATGAAACATTGTGATTTTTTAAAAATAAACTTTATTAGATCATCACGGTAGTGTTTTTTCCAAGTGCTGAGGAAACAGAAGATTCAGCAAGAACAATGCATGTTTACAAACTACAGGGTGTTCAGCATCTGAACAAGTGAAGCAAAGTGTGAGTTGCCCGGTGTAGCATCTTCAGCAAACTGGCAGAGTTTCCTGCAATAGAAGAGGGGAAAGGAATCATGACTAAGCTTTGGCATTTTTAATACCCCGTTAAAATCCATGTTTTGGATGTCAGTGCAGTAGCTACATAATATACAGCATTAACCCCGATACTAATACTTACTTGAAAAGTCTGAGGCTGAGGGTGCTCTTCTCAAACTCTCTGGCCTTCCTGTGTCCTGATTGGATGACCTCTTCCGGCAGGCTGGCGAGTCGAGCCGCGTTGAAGCCGTAACTCTTTGGACAAGCACCGGTGATGAACTTGTAGAGGAATGTGATGGTCTCTTGACTCGGATCCTCACATTCATTCTCCACCATGCACGCCTGAGACGGATAAACCCGGGACGTTATACTCAATAATGGCACTGGACGTGATTCAGAATACAGACAAACACGGTACTTTACTGCACTGCAGATTGTAGGAGAGCAACGGCGTGAAATTACAGGACCTGCCAAGCACAAGGCTGAAATTATTCATTTGTGCACATAATTAATAATCCTTTAATTATTAAGAATTACTTAATTCTTTCAAATGATTTGCGTCATGCTACTGAAGTAATAGGAATGAGGTTGTGGTAAGAGGAGCAGCCACAAAGATGGCACCAGCAAAGCAGCTGTGTTGGAGTGTGGCTGCGCCCACAAACTTCTGAAATGATTCTATCAAGCATAAATCTTTAAAGTTGTTGCTTTCATTCCTCTCAACACATTCTCATACAGTTTTCATGCTACGTTGTGCACTGTTTCAGCACTTTGCTGAACAGCTTTGTCCTCTGCTGTAGGTGCATACTTGCTGCTTTGCAATGCAGTGCAAAACAAAGCCGTTTACAAATGCTGTTAATTAGTTTTGATTTTGATGGCTTGTTTTTCCTGTTCAACATCTTAGCCTACAAAAAGACAGTAAGATGTTTTCTGTTGTGTTTATTTGAAGGAATGACTTCACACTTTCTCCACAAATTATTACTTTGAAGGAACAAAGAACTCATTTGTGTGAAAAGATACAGCCATACCTCCCAGCTCTGTATGAAACCAAGAAATATGACTTCAATAGTTAATTTCCGGTGTACAACTGAATAGCAATGAGGGGTGGAACAGATTAGAAACCAACACAGAGATGTTTCCTTAGATAATCATTTTAGCTGCAGCGTTTTACATTTCAACACAGGAACTGTCTGCTACCGTTTGCTACAGTGCCATATTTAGCTTCTTTTCGCATTGCTGTACTCACCATGTGGCCCAACCGCACAGCAGGGTTGTTGGCGTAGTCCTCCACCAAAGAGTGGTAATGTGTGGAGAAGAGGGTGCGACAGCAGATCTTCTCAGCAAGCTCCTTTACAACCGCACTGGCAATCGCTGTGCCATCGTATGTGGCTGTGCCCCTTCCTGCAAACAGTTCACAGCTGAAGGGTTACACCCCGCTGACATAGCACACCAACAAAACAGAACAGAGGAGACTTAATAAGTAACAAAGACGTACCTAATTCATCCAGGAGCACAACCGAGTGTTTAGTGGCATGGTGCAGGATGCTGGCAGTCTCACTTAGCTCCACAAAGAAGGTACTTTCTCCTGGAGAAGACATATTGGATAATGCAAGCTTAGCCCATGAAGTGGAAGCTTATGACGCGGCCCTGTGTGTGCTACATTATGCGAGTTCATGATGTTACCAGCCATAATGCGATCCGAAGCTCCCAGCCGAGTGAAGACCCTGTCGACTGGTGTGAAGCGCAGGCTCTCGGCAGGAACGTAGCAACCCAACTGAGCCAGGATGATCACAAGGCCACACTGTGCAAAAAGAGCAGCGAAGTATCTCAGCATGGGCCAACACAGAGTTCAGATCATTAGACTGTTTCCTGTTTTTGTAATTTTACACACATGAAGAAAACATTTGCTCAATATATATCTATACATTACCTGTCTCATCAGAGTAGACTTTCCGCCCATGTTAGGCCCTGTGACAAGGACACAAGAGGCGTGACCTTTTCCCTCATCATTTTCACTGCTACCAGGGCAGCCAATGTGGATGTCGTTGGGGATGAAGTCATCGCCGAAAAAGGTCTTGGTGACACATGGGTGACGGGATCCAGCGAGGTCGAGGAAGGGCACTACCTGGTCGTCACCGTCGGGGAGCACCACCTCTGGCCTGGCCATCGGTCCGTCTCCGCCCTGACTGTAGCGCGACAAGGCCAGCAGCACATCTGATAACAATCGACAATTCTTAAGTAAAGAGGACTTCAGCACTGAACCGAACATCATCCTTTAAAACCTGTGTTATGGTATGATTTCTAACGGCACGCTTTCTAACAAGCGCTTAAACTGGTGCAACATCATCGTCTAATACACATTATGGAGGTATATTGGCATCGTCTGCAGGAAATGTATTCAGAGCAGCCACCTGCAATGCAAACTCATCACAAGCCCAAGAAAGCACAGGTCCCCCCCACAAAGATAAAAAGGAAATTACACTATGAGAACGAGACGAACAACTTTGTACTGCCGTAATTTTGAGTACCACATGACAAATTTGACTACTGTTTGCGATGATTAACAAGGATAAGAAGAATGTAATTACCAAGCACTGCCATGCACTCCACGCTAGTCTTCCAGTCTCTGTAGTTCTTGTCAAAGTTATAGAAGAGCCTCCTCATGCAGTCCTTCAGGGCAGCGTCTCTCTTCTCCTCGAATCCCTGCAGCTCGGAGAACAGTCGTTCGGTTTCCTGCGTCACGTAACGCTTCCAGCCTTTCTTTGTGGACTTCACCTCGTACTCCTCAGGGATATTCCTCTCTGAGACGCTGTCGGGCACCTCAATCTGGTAGCGGTTTCGCCCAGTTCCCCAGTAGGACATGCTCTTACAGCCGAGTCTCTTCTTCTGTCTGTCCAGGTAATCCTGCAGCTCCCGCTCACAGTTCTTGACTCCAGTCAGAGCCTGGTCAAACTCGGGGTCAAAGCCGGCTTTAGGCGTGATGACACCAGTAGTGCGGGCTTTCTGGTGGTCAAAGGCCGTCTCCCACCGCCGGAGCTCAGCGGACAGGTCGGGAAAGAGGCCGTCCTTTTCACTTTTCAGACTGACAATCACACGGAGCAGTGTGGACTGAGATTTGCCTGAAACTGGAGTGAGAACCGAAATGATCTGCTGCATAGTTTTGAAACCTTCCAGTGCAGAGAGGAAGTCTGCTATCTTGCGCTTGCTGTAGGTGACCTCCTCGTAGAGCACTGCCCTGCTGTCAGGGTGGTCCTGGTCCTTCAGAGTGCCAATGCTGTGGATTTTACTCAGAAGACGCTCCAAATCTGGGAGCTTCTTCAGCAGGTCTGAAACCTCAGTAGCCTGGTCCTGAGCTCCCATCAGGTCTTCCACAGCGTCCTGTCTGTCTTTGATGGATGTGGGGTTACACAGAGGAGCGCAAAGCCACTGCTTCAGCAGCCTCTTGCCAAACGGGGTGGAGCAGGTGTCCAAACGCTCCAGCAGCGTCCCTTCTGTTCCTCCTGACCCATTCTGAAAGATCTCCAAGTTTGCCAGAGTTACTCCATCGAGGACCATCCGCTGTCGAGTCTGGGCAAAGAAACTGGCAGGTCCGGAAGCCTTCTCCATCTCAACATCAACAGGGACATATTCTTCAAAGTTGGCCATGGAGAGCAGCTCTTGGTCTACCAGACATTTCTTCAGGTAGAAAATGATTCCGCCCAGTGCCGACAGTGCCAGCTCATAGCCCTCTTTAGGAGTAAGGCCCAGAGAGTCGCTTTCCGAGGTCATCGCTTTTAGAAGAGTGGGAAGAAAATTGTTCCCCGTCCCCTGATCCTTGTCTGCAGTCTCTCTAAAGTAATCATCTTCTGAAAGGTTTTTAAGAGTCTTTTGAGCATCCCAGAACTGGGTGCCTGCATTAAGTCCTTCCTGCAGAGCAGAGGACAGAGAGGCCTTGAGTATTTTGCGCGTTTCAACAGACGGGTTCCCCTTTTCAAAGAGCACTTCGGCGGGGGCAGAGTGTGCTATCAGGGTGCGCAGACGTGAGCAGTGACGGTCGTCTGGGAACTGACCCACGTGGAAATAACCCACAGAGGTGTCCACAAAGCAGACTCCGTAGGTGCGGAAACGACCAGAGCTTTCCTCTTCGGCCTTTTCCTTTAAACTCAGCAGGAACTTGCTCTGACTCTCAGAGGGGGCACCGTCCAACACGCTGTAGGTTTGGGTGCCACGTGTGATAATCCGGCACACCTCTCTTTTCACCACGCGGTCAAACTTTGTGGGCTTAGCCATGGACTTGCAGCGCGCTTCCATCATCTCCGGGGTCTCCGTCTGTTCCACACGACCCACCTTGTAGCCTTTCTGGACCAGTACATCCGAGAAACGAGCAAAGCCGATCTCCGGAAAGCCCGAGTGTGCCCAGGTCCCCTTCATGAACGTTAGTCCGAGCTCGCTGACTCCGATCACAGCGTCCATGTGGTAGAGCTCGTAAAACTTCCCCACCTTGTAAAAAATGACTGTATCAAACATCTTAGACTTGAGCTCCCACCACCGACGCATACCGGGAGTGTTTCTGTTTAGAAAGTCTTCGGGCACGTACAGGGTGGTAGGATCGTAGTCATCATCTGTCTGTCGCCGCCTCCTGCCGTCTTTCCTCCTGCCATCCTGCAACCACTCCAGTTTCTCGTGGTCCCAAACGGTGGCGCCTCCACTGGTGCCTGATCCGTTTGCCTGGCTCTCAAAGTTGTCGGGGGCAGAGAAGGCTGACAAGCGAGACTTGGTGTCAGCTGCAACAGCAGCTGCTGGAGCCCGCTTTGGAGCAGCCGCAGGCGCGGGAACGGGCATCTTGGCTTTTGTAGAAGCAGACTTTTCTGCAGGACGTTTGCGCTTTACAGGCTTGATGGGGCTTTCTGCTTCTGAGTCTTGTGTGCTCCCCGCTTCCTCTTCGCTGCTCACCGTCCCTTCTTCCCCCTCGTCCTCACTGCTGGACGCCGCGTGTTCTGGTTTGAATTCCTCATCTGATCCGTCGCTGTCTGAGGCTACAATTATGCGACGGCGCTTGGCCACATTCCCCTTTTCTTTTGAAGCACGGGACGAACGTCGACTGACCTTGGATGACTTCACATCCTCGTTTTTGTGTTCACCCTCATCACTGACCTCGTCAGTCGTCACTGTTGACTTGTCAAGCTTAAAAAAACACAAAGGACAGGTAAAAAATAAAACTGTTACCTACATTACTAACCTGATTAGATATAACAAACACTATTACTGGTGAAAGATGATTTAGCATAACTTATTAATTAAAATGCAGACTTTTATACGTCAATAAAGTAGTCAAACAAACAGTCACCTCCATTTCTTCATCTTCATCCTCCTCCTCCTCATCAGACGGGTCCATACAGAGAGGCATCTTTAATCTTTTTTCAGGGCTGTCAAACATAACTCCATCAGCGAGCTCCATTGCACGTTGGATTACAGGTTTACCGCTAAAGAACACGCCTCCTGTTTTAGCATCACTGCTGTCAGAGCCTGCGAAACAGCACAAATGAGACAAGTCATCATTCAACTACAGCAAATACTGTCATGCAGCTCACTGGGAGGACAAAGCACATTGTAGACACCGCTAATCGTAGTCAACCTTGGTACTCTCGGATGTATTTGGTGCTGACCCATCCTCTAGTATGGGGTTCGTCGAAGAAATGGACATGTATGCGTTGGTCCCGACCGCGGCCCCTCATCTGCTGTCCCGTCAGAGGTTGAGGTACCACCATGCATGGCCACCAGGGGTGTCCCTCCAGTTTTGCCCACACAAGGGCACCAGCACTGAATTTGCATGTGGAGCTGCTGAAGAAAGGAAAAAACAAAAAGACATGTTGAAGTCATACAGAATATTGACCGTATGGCCATCTCATGAGTAGAATTGTTCATTATTGTTACTTGTAATTCTCTAAATCATTGTCAAACTACTGCTGCTATCCATCGACATCTAAGGTCAGATTGTCAAACTGACATTATTCTGCACCTCTGAAAAGCTGATGCAGTCAAACATTGAGTATTTATCATCAACTGTCTATGAAACTTGACCTTGAACACAATTAAATGGACTAACTACAACATGTTGACTAAACTGATTTTAAGTTTATACAAGGGAATTTATTCAGGAAAAGGTCATATTTTGACATGCAGTTGCTTGTTTTATTTCAAACACTTTGTTTAAATGTTAAGCAATATTAATTTTAATATACAGTAGGAAATATGTTAAATACGTCCTCCTTTTATGAACCCTGCCAACAAACTGCCACCAAACCTGAATCCTATCAAAGTTGTAGTTTGTCTATCATTTGATGAGTGTAGTTTGACTTGGTTTTACAATAATACAGGTGTTGAATGAGTCTGATGTTGTCGAGTTGCTTGGACTCCTGCATCGTTTACAATTGGGGCCACAATAAAAATATGTCCTGGACTTCATTGCGTCATTCTTGAAATTTTTTGAAAATGACACATTTTATTATGAGAGACAAGGTTGGCCATGCCATGATGAGTTCACGTGCCATTACAACACCCACATCCACTCACGTGGCTCTAACTTCGACAGTGCACATTGTCAAATATATATATAATATAATATAATAATATATAAGTGCTAGTCACTAGTACATTTCACATCTAATCTCTTTATTCCACGAATATAAATTAGAGGCATTACCATCGATTTGAAAATGAGAAAACATCGTACAGCACGGTCTGCAGGACTTATCAAGCCAACTGTGATCCTAAAGAAATGTAATGGTTTCAAGCCTGATCGAAGCAACGACCAACTTCACTATCAATTTCGCTTTTCTTTAGCATTTAGTAATAGCATTTAAAAAATAACATTTAGTTTTCATAAGTCGCCTAACAAAAAGACGTAGCTTTTTTTCAACCGAATGCATCTTTTAGGGGCCCTTGCAAACTTCAGCTGAGGGAAAAACACTGCAAAACGTGTCTCCAGCAATTACACCGCTCCCAACATTATCACGGCTAACTCACCTTTGTTTGGTCGTTGGGGCCTTGTCGCCAAATAGTTTGCTGAATCCCCCTTTCGCAGGCGTGGAGTTACTTTTCGGTTTCACTTTGTTGGCCTTGGTGGGCTGTGTCTGTTTAGCTTGCTCTTTCGGAGAAGAGTTGGACTTCTCTACGGAGGAAGGCAGGTCTGCCTCGACCGGAGAGGGACTCGGCTTCGGCTTGGACACCGGTGGCGGAGACTTGGTGAAAAAATTGAAAAGGGAGCTTTGCTTCGCCATGTGGTCAAGTTTCGAGGCTCCTTTTACTGTACTTTTGAGATAATCCTAACGACTGTCTCCTGAATCACCTAGCACACAGCTAGACAGGGTCACGGCGCAAACGCATCTCGTTCGCGGGAAAGACACACGTTGGTGTTGTGGGCGTGGACACGAGCTCCTCCAATGGAAAACGAGTACACTGTAACATGGAAGTCACGTGGTGTCAACATGACTTCTCTTGGCGCTCAGGGAACTCTTTTTTTTTTCCCATCTCAACTTTATTTCCAATACAGAGGGAACAAACACGAAACACAGTTTGTAGCTTGTATCTTTTTGCTCATATTAAAACTCACCACTGAGAATTTGTGCTTAGAGGTTAAAGATCAACTGAACAAGCTACTTTCAGTGTTATATATGAATAAATAGATATCCCGTTGCAATCTTGCTTTTGAAAGATGAGGTCTTACAAAGCCCATCAGTCCATTCAGAAAGACTGAATTCATTATTGCAGCACACAGTGTGGATCTACTTCTAGGGCCCTGCTCAGAGAAAAGATAGTGGAAGTCACATTTATTGATCTGCATGTTATTTCTCCTCTGAACATTATATATATGATGATATGATATAATGTAATGTTTGCTCACACATATTTGACCTGGGTTGTCAGTAGCTCTTGTTGTATGTACAGCATTTATGCAGAGAAACAAATGCACAGAACGATAGACACACATTGAGTTATTATGTACAAGGGAATACATATTATATGAGGAGCAAATTACATACAGAGGTGGCAGTGTTTCTCAACCTTTTCTGACCAGTGATCATGTTTTTAGGTTATGTTGTGTTGAATGAGGAATCAAACATGCATTAATGTTGGCTGAGAAAATGTTACTGTATTGAAATGGAAACAGAGAACAAATCTCTCGTCATCCTCTTTATGAGCTTGTGTGTATTTACTGTGATTATCAAAGTCACATATATGAGAAGCAACAAAATATACAGTATACATTTTCATATGAGTGAACAGCTCACTGAGAATGAGTCCATAAAACAGGACCTGGTATCAACACATTTCCTGCTTAACTAAACTAAATTTTTAATGGGTTATGTCATGTGTGAATAGAAGCTTAAACATTAAAACTGTTCATAATAAGAGTGTAGGGTTTATTTTGGAGTTCTTGAAATCATTCCTTTACTGGTGGTAGTATATAAGGGATAGGAGCCAATTGATGATTCAGGGAATTAGTGTCTTGTGTGTGTGTGTGTGTGTGTGTGTGTGTGTGTGTAGATAAATATTATAGTTGCAAAATTCTGGCTATCAGTAGGTGCATGGGGCATCATACGTTGTATTAGTAATTCACCACCAGCAGATGGCAGCAGAATACTAGAAGCTTGATAAACTCTATTTTAAATATACATTTCCATAAATGTAAATTATTGGAGGGGCGGAACAGATTTTCTGGTTTCATTGCAACATTGCTTTAACATTTATGTAGTCTTTGACAAAAAATTGAGCCACATGCTTTCTTCATCCTGTTACAATAAGCACATACATGTTTTTGAGGCCTTTTGTTTAACATGTCCTACTGTTACACAATTTGATCAATAGGAACAAAAGGAGCAGTATGCAAGCATTAAAGCATGAGTCAGCATTGCTTATATACAGTGGCCTTGTTTCAGCAGAAATCTTTCTCTGAAATATTACATATAAACAGTGGCCTGTAATGTTCTTCCCAGTTGTGATGTACCGTAAATTAAAATGCACAACTGCATATATTTATGTTACTGCCAAAGTATAGAGTAAATAAATATTGCTATATACACTGGAAAAGGATAGCCTTACATATTCAAAACAATTATACATCCACCCACACATGACTTTTCGGCATATGGTGTGTGGGTGATAGAAAGCATCTAATTAAGACAGCATTATGAAACCTTACACAGCAAAGGTTATGAGGAGCTGTTTTAATTCAGTGAGACTAGATTTGCCATCACGAGATACGAGGTACGAGATTATTAGACTAAACAAAAATGCATTGAGACACATAAAACTCTTTTTTAAATAAGCCAAACCGAACACAATTGACTTACAGTGTCATCCTTGCTTCTTGTTGCACATTGCATTGTCTTTTCCTTTGCATGTGAAACCTCTTTCCTGTAGCTCCTGCAGTGCCCATAGTCCACAGTGGTGGTTTGGCCAGCAAACACACTAATAAAGCTGATGTAACATTTTTGAGCATGCAGCGTGGACATGGTGTTAAACTGTGTTTTATAATGTCAAGTTTTCCTATCACCTCTCACTCTTTTTCAGTACACTACCATGAGAGCAGAACAACACCAGCCTGGGTAAGACTCATAAATGATTTATATTCCAACCACAGAAATCCTCGTAAAATGTACTCCTTCTGTATTATGGACATTTTCACAAACATTATGCTTGTGTCAAGTGTTACATCTTTTAAAATGTTGCTCTACATCTTGCTCTGCCCTCACCAATGGGCCTTCCCCTGGTCTTAAAGCTGCTCCAGGCAAGATTTATGTGTAAAAATACACCCACCTCATCTGCCTAAATCATGAATTGGGGCTGGGAAATGGAAGATCTACCATCCAGAAGGTTCAGATTAAAAGTCATATATAGTCACATGTGGATTTCTTTGTTTTTGGACACAGAAAGTGACTAATTGAATCTTGCAACAAGCAAGCTGGACTGTGCAATGGTAAATACACCTGTCTGTTAATGAATCAAAGTCAGGGAAATAAGCTTATTAGCTGCCTTGCATATAGTTAGAGGAGAAGACTAAAACAAGTCTCTGTCAACGTGAAGCTGCAGCCAGCACCCAGTTAGCTTAGCATAAAGAGAGGAAACAGGGATACAGCTAGCCTGGCTTTAATGTTCACTTATTAACACATTGTGTCTCGTTTGTGTAATCAGTACAAAGTGTAAAAACGAATATTGCTTGTTTTACAGGGGTTTTGTGCCTGACAACTTTTGGCCGTGAGCATCAACTTCCTGGAGTTTTCAATGGTTGCCTGGCCAAGAAATAATCCAGCACATAACCCTTGTAACATGTCTTTTTTTACACTATTTACACAGACCTTTGTACAGATTAAACAGATGAGATATAACATGTTAATTAGTGAGCTTAAGAGGTGCTGCATGTGAATTTTGCTACCCTCGGGCAGAGCCAGCTAGCTGTTTCCCCCTGTTTCCAGTCTTAATGCTTAAAGCTAAGCTAATCTTCTGCTTCATCTACTATTTACTGTACAGACTTAGAGTGGTATCGTTCTTCTCATTCAACTATCGGCAGGAAAGCTAAAGAAATGTTGACCTATTTCTTTAACATTGTTTAAAATATTATGATCAGCTCTTATTACCATTTTTTCCACTGGGAATGTAAAACACCTATTAAAGACACTGCCAGGATGTGAGTGGCAGAGCTCATAAAGCACTTGTTTATTATGTCTTTGGGTGTAATTGAAGATGAGGACATCTGTCTACACAATACAGTAAGTGAGTGGAATCCTGTGAGCCACTGGGTTATATTGCACCATTATCATCAGTGCAGAAAGGATCTAAAATACCTCGAAAAAGTATTATTAATATTATACTTAAATTTATCAACCATCTCTTTGGACACCTCTATGGGGAACAGCGCAAAAGCAATAAAGCTGATGAGGGAACAGAGACTCTCGTATTCTTTTTCCTCATGTTCCTTTGATGGGCTGCACCACCATCAGCTTACCTGTTATAGTTAGCTGTCTTTATTCCGCTCCTGCCTCTCCTGAAGCAGTGCTAATCGAAAGCCAGCTCTATGGGACTCCTCTTCGCATGATGAGCTGTGCACATCAGGATCATGACTGATTCCCTAAGCACTGCTGGGACCATATAGAGAGAGACAACATGAAATGTTGCTCAGCGCTTCCTCTCTTCCTTCCTTCCTCCTTCTAATCTTTTCTTCCTCTGCTCTGCTGCTTAACAGGTCGACCAGTTTTCCCTTTGTGGAAGTTTTACGCCAAGATAAGACTTTGATTTAAGAGTCTTAAATAAAATAAAATAAATAAGATGTTGTGATCACAGGGTTTTGTTTTTACTCCCTTCTTCATAGAAAATATAAGAGTCCTAATGCAAATGACTAATGTTTCCTGCCAGTTTGCCTTCACGCAGCTCTCCGTTCAGTGATTTTGCCGTCCCTCCACTGCTCTATTCTGCCACTGAATATTGAAATACCATAAATGTGTATGGTTCAGTCACATAATAATTCAACTGCCTGTGGGGAAGCTTAAGTGGGGACATTCACTGATAGTGGAGTGATCGTGCAGTCAGCAGATTTAACACCAACTGCAGAACTGCAGTAACTATTTCTCTAAACAGAAGGAAAGGGACGATTTGTGTAGATGAGAATGGGAAAACGAGAGAGAAGAGCAATTGAGAAAGATATTGCAATGTACAGTGCACTGCCCTCCCTATGGTGCAGAATGAACAATTTTGTCTTTATTTAGATGCATTTAGTTGCAGAGTCTTCGCAAACAAGGTTATCTGGAGCACCCACACAAATAAAACATGCAAAATCTGACCGTAAAAGATCAACAAGAAAATACCTGGCGTAGTTTTCCATCATCTCTATAAGCTCGGCTCTTCTTGAGATGCACCAAAGTTGTGCAGACTGATTTGCAATTCAAAAGCAATTGAACCACCCCCATTTTTAGGATCCAATTTTTTGTTTGTTTGTTTTTTCACTCAAGAGAGTTACAAATATGTTACCACAAAGCCTGGGAATTTTTTTTCCTTTCCTTTCCTCAAATAAGTTTAAAAAAAAACACAGTACACAAAGAGGAGCTTTGGTCTTTATCTCCCCAATCTCCAACTACAGTATGTTCCATCAATATACACTTTGTATTGTTCATTAATATTTGCTTTACGCCTTCCTATATCTCTCGTTGGATTTTTTACAGTAAGTAGGGTAAAAACTTATGATTGCTGTCAGTCATTTTCACATTCATTTTAGACACAAAAGAACACATATGCTTAATGTTGCATAGGACTGGATAGTCATAAACAGAGCTCGAAGCTATTGACTGTTTCCAAGGAGACGTACTAGATCTCATGTAGCTACGCATCACATTTTGTTCATGCCATCATGTTCATCATGTTAAATACCACAATTTTGTTCACATCAGAGTCAGGCAGGGGGAAATTGCTAATAGGGAATATCTGGGATCTGGTTCTTTCTTTTAATGAAGAATTTCAGGAATTTGCCACTTGGGGTCAACATGTTAACACAACACTGACATTTCATCACCTTTTATGTCAATAGGGTGAACTTACTGGCAAACAGTTGCTTATTTACACATCCAGCAGTTACGGAGCAACATTATCATTCATTTGGAGTCGTGTTTCACGTCACGTGATGACATTTATTCTCTTTTAGTTCTGTTCAACTCCTGAGGGAAATATCTGGCTCTTTAGCTGCTAAATGCTTCACTATGTTCACCAGCTAGTGGCTAACATCTGTCTGCTGTTTGGTTCAGGTAATGTATAGTTAGTTGCTGTGGCAGAAAGTGAAGCTGTATGAGAGAAGTGCGAGTGAACCAATATAGTTGTGCTGAAAAACCCAAAGAAAGAGCTGAAAGAAGCTTCAATGCTCTGTAGAGCTGAGGGGAAGGGCAGAGTCCAGTGATAATCCTCTGTGGGTCCGTCACTACGAGCGACCCCTTTCACATTACACATAGTCATTTGATCCATTCTAATTATCTCTGAACGCCTCTAGCTGGCTCTCAGATAGATCAGCAGGAAGGCCTTTTTTGTCAAAGCAGCAACAAAGTTGAAACTAAAAGTTCACTTTATTTTCATTTTAAGTTTATTTTCACCCTGCATTTTCTAAAATGAACTGCACCTGCTGTGCAGTACAATAATACATCGAAGGCAGTCTGCCAAACAGTGATATGATATAAAATAAGAAAAAAAGGCAAAATGGAAATCTCTTTGACTGCGGGAATTTGCATAAATGTATTATTACGCTGTCAGGACTTTTGAACACAGAGACTCAGAGTCAAAGAAGAGATGTTGGTTTTACTGGCAGTTCAAAAATCAGCTCTGTCTTAACTGTGAAGAAAGCTAAATGTTGGAGATCTTTGGTGTACGAGTATAGTAAACCACCCAAAGTTCAAGCTTGTGAAGTTCTTTCTTCCAAAGTTTTAATGATTTTAGTCTGCGTCTGACATTTACTTTCGTGGTCTGATTCCAATTTAACCATTTAGTCATTTTCTGTTTTTCCAATGAACTGCTAATATTTCATAGAGATTTAAAGGGCTAGTCCAACAATTATGTGTACTGTTACTTTATTTATATGTTAGAGTGATAAACCTGGATGACACTTGGTGTGTGGACAACGGCAGTAAAATCCCCCTTCTGGTGCACCGAAGGAGATTTTCTATAGAATCTGGGCCATTTTGTCCCTGCTAAAGATAAAGATAAACTATTTGTAATTTGCTTAACATCTCCACTCCATCTGAGTCACCGAGGTGTTCACAGCTGAAAGGTTTCCTTCTCACCTACCACTCTGATTAGCATTTGTCTAACTTTATCTGCATGTAAACTGTATGGTTTATTCCATTTAAGCAAGCTGACAATGAAGGATTCCTACGCTAGTAAACACCGCTATATTCTAATCTGAGGAAGAGATCATATCAAACGTCATTAACTGAATTGGTGAGTTTCCCTTATCTATTAACCCCTCTCTCCCTCTATTTCTCTTCCCATGGTAATTGAAAGAGCAGATGTTATAAGGTAATTGCCTCATCGCTCAGGCTGCTCAGCCTCTCATGTAAATGTCGCATTTCCATAATGACTTTTGATTTTCACACTCTACGTTTAACTCAGATTTGCTCGTGGTCTCTTCAGATACCATTGCAGCACTGCAGGCTACTTCAGCAGACTTACCCATGTGCATTCTGAATCGGTTTAAGAAACAGCACCCACTTTCAAAGACTTGTATTGACAAGACTTGGGTTGAAAGTGATCCTTAATGTGAATAAACGTATTATTGCCCCAAGTTAAAATATGACTTTAGCCTGAGGATATTTTAGATAATTACCTGTGTTATTAAATTGGTAATTGAATTGTTTAAATTTATACCAATGACAGTTTTATCATTTAGAGTCTTAGGTCAGTAATCTGTCCCTATAAATGTTTCAAGAGTATTTTGTTAATCCTTCCTTTATTTCAAAGAGTCCACCAATGTAAATGTTTGTTTTTGTGTCAGCATGTCTCGGCTCAGCTGTTATTCTTTTTAACATGGGCCGAGTATATTCATTCACAGAACATGTAATGCAGCCACAGCTTGATATTTCTTTTCATCTCCTTAGCTCTGCATCTAATATGTAAATGCAAACTGAATGTAAAATTCTGTGATAACATTTTAATAAATTTAGTTAGGCAGCAAGCAAAAAAAAAACCTTGAATGTTCAAGCTTAATTTATTTGCTGCTTTATTTCTGATTAAAGGACGAGACTGTTGATATTTTGTTATTGTCAACAAATCCCACAAAGTCTCTCACTAGTCTTCTGACTTCCCTACCCTGTCTGTAGCTGTCAGTCTAATCTAATCTAAAATGATGTAATTATGTAGTTAATATATATATATATATATATATATATATATATATATATATATAAGGCTAAATGATTTCCTAAAACAGCGGGGATTATATATATATATATATATGGGATTGACTCAAAATAAACTACAGTGCCCTCGTTCATCATAATGACGTTAACAGTGTTTGGACAACAGTGGAGGATACGCCATACCAGGCTACACAGACAACACATGTTAGTAGGATCAATTTGGTCATTTCAAGTGATTTGATGTCAATAAGAAAATAATGAATATCAACAGACTTACCCTTTAAGGTAGAATATAGATATATTACAAAATGCAACACACTAAATGTGTTATGTCATTAAGTTTAATTACAGTATTGGGTTTCTCTTTATCTGAGCGGTCAAATCCTCCTTTTCTAAAAGTCAATCAATGTCCTCAGATGACCATTTCTTGTTTATGGTGTAAAATGTGAAGAAAACGTCTAAGAAAACAAAGTGTTGACATAATTTAATGTTTAAGACCTTATATGGCAACTTTGACTGTATTAACTCTTGCCACTGATCTCCACTTCTCAAGACTGATTAGACAATGTATTTCATTTGACATGGTTTCAAGAAGAGTTGATTTCCAAATCACTTGTGACACTGGTAAAATGAAGATAAATTGCATTTTACCAGTGTGTGTGAAGTGGTGGAGTCCATTTTTTCTATCTACCTTAGTGACGGCAATATCGGTATTCTTAATACTGAGGATTTGGGATCTGCTGTTTATCATATAACAACCTCCAACATATGTGTCTTAGCTAGACGTAGAGTCAGAAAAATTCTAACATGTCGTTCTGTAAAC
>JAVQJL010001198.1:0-14429 GCA_036024295.1 Nannoperca obscura
GAACACGGCTGTTCTGCCACACACTGCTGCTAGCTTGCTCGTCACGCTGTTCGTCTGAGCTAAAATAGCACATAAATGCACCAAACATAAGACAAAACTTTCACACACCGTTCGCATAAACATGAGTACAAACCACAATTAACGACGTGCATGACACTAAATTATAAACATATTACACTAAACTTACACGTATAACAGGAAGTTCAAAGAGAAGAGCGTTAGTCTGGCGCGTTGCATCATGCGCTGACGATATACAGCTTCCCGGGTTCACAGCGTCAACCCATGTCTGTTAGCTGCTTGCCATGAATGACGTAATGACGTGTCGGTCATTTACACACAGGGCCATAAACAACAGGAGCTGTCTGGAGAAGAGAATGAAAGCTGAGTGTGTGTTCACCTTCAGGTGAGCTGGCACTTCATGCAATCCAGCGTGGGTGTGTGCTTTCCTGCATGTTCCTTTCTGTGTGTTTGTGTGACTGAATTATTAATACTTGACAAATGACAGCCATTTTGAACAGGACCTTCCACTCGACATCGATTAAATATAAACAATGCGCATGTGTGAGCAAATGTGTTTCTACTACTGCCACTGGAGCTGCAAGCCACTTTTAGTTTGAGAGGGAGGCAGACATTGTGGTTGATGGCAGGGGTGAAATTTATAGTACCAGACAGTCACTTGGTATGCAGGGAAGGGACAGGCAAGACTGTTTTCACATAATTGTTCCATCATCATCTTCTCAGAGATATTCTTTTGTTTGTAGGATTTTTTTGTTTTGTTCTGTGTGTGTGCTTCTGTGTGTATCTTTGTGTGCTTGTGAAGGACAAAAAGTGTGCGAGTGGCAGAGAAGGAGGAAGAGTAAAAATGGAATATAAAGAACATATGAGTGCAAATTTGTATTTGTAAGAGCGAGGAAGAGAAGTAGTGAGAGTGAGTACAAATGGAATATAGAGTGTATGACAGCACTTTGTTTGTGTGTGTGTGTGTGTGTGTGTGTGTGTGTGTGTCTGCGTGTGTCCATGTGTTCACCTGTCCGCTTTCACCTGGGAGGGAGAAAGCTGAGAATGAGATCAAAGGCAAACAACTTTATTGGCGGACCTCCATAATTCAGCAGCTATACCAGGGGTCATAGTCTTTCCTTTGAGGTTGAGCTGCAGAGATGAATCTTTAATGCACTCCTGCCTGGGAATAATGGATGGCACGGGCCAGCTACTACACAGCCCTGCTGCAGGAGCTGGAAGCGGTGGAGAAATGAATGGGGGTGAGGGGGAGAGTATATGGAGGACATGTATGGACTGTGGACAGAGAGCGGAACGACCAAAGCTAGGGATGTGCAGAAAAGGAAGCACAAGAGTGAGGATTTGTGTTTATAAAATATGTCAGCTCTTGTTTGTATGTGCATATCTTTGTTGCGTGTATGAATACTGTATGATTGTCATGTGTGTCAAGCTGCATGCTTTATCACAATGCTTTGTTGTATGTATATGAGCTGAATTTCCCCGGATGACAGTCTTTTCACAGCTGTGTAGCTCCGAGGTGCCCTTAGGGTAGGGGAATGATTGAGCTGCACCACCCTTCCCACTGTGACCCACTAAGTCTCTCTGCCCCCTGTGGTCCCCTGGCAGTCCCGCCTCTGTCCACCTGCTCTCACTGCACCTGCACTGGAACAGCAGACTCACTTGCACACTATCTCAGTGCACCTAGAGGCAGGAAAATGTTCAGGGCCTCCTAGGGGAGAATGACCAAAGCTGCTGCACAGCAGGTAATGCAGAACTATGGGTTTTGTAGCTTTGCACAGCACATAATACCAGAATAAATCTACTGAGTTAATGTTACTGATTTACAGCTTCCTCTCAGAAAAGGATCCTTGTCGTGCTGTTTCCTGCATTAGACTTGATCTCTACTAGATGTAGCCACAATTTTCTGCTAATTCAGGTAGGGAAATTACTGCTCACTTGAACATGAACATTGTCAATGTCACCATGTAGCAAGTCTTAAAATAAGCTCAAAAAACCATCTCCTATAAAAACAGGCAAGTGTATGTTAATGTTGAGTTACCCATATGTTATCTTCCTTATATGCCTCTCTGTGCCCATAAACAGGCCATCTCTAAGTTTAAGTACCCCATGTTTATATCCCTGACGGCCCAGATGAGCTTTAGTCGTTCTGATGTTTAGAGTGCTGTCAGAGTGGTGTCACGCACTGCGCTAACATGCTAACGTACTGCATAGCTGTGCCTGAGGGGACGAAGAAGAAACTATCGCAGTGGAATAGCTGGAGTTTAGCTGGGTATTCCTCTCAGTGATCTAGTTCGTAGGTATATTGCATTAAATCATATCCACAAAATGCAGCGTATTTACTAAAAGTAGTCTATTAAAAGGGGAATGTTATATTATTAGAGAGAGAGAGAGAGAGTCACACAGTGTTGTGAAACTGGGTCACTCGCAGCTGGAATGTGGAGCCGGCTCGTCTGAGCCGAAATGAGGTATAAAATACAAACAAATGAGCTTGCGATGCAATAAACCGAGCATCACGCATTGCCCCAGCCCTTCCCCTCATTTACACACACTTATATACACAAGCACACACTTCACATCTCAGCTTGCACAAGATTACATCTCAGCATCTTAGTCAATCAAAACCTTGCATTCCCTCCATCATCTTGATCTCTAATCTAGCAGCATAAGGTGGATGAGGGTGTGGTAGGGGGGGAGTAACATGGTTTTTGGGTGGTGACAGAGGAAGAGAAGGAAAAGGGCAGAAAAAAGGAAGAAAAAAACTGTATTCTATAATCTGACAAGGGAGGGAGACAGAGAGAGAACCCCTTGCTGTAGCTCAAACTATATTCCACGTTCAGTGGGTGTGAAAGCAGGCAGCCACATGGCAGCAGAACGCTCAGAATAGTGCAGGAGAGTTCATTATGGAATGACATTGACTCAGGCTGATTTGCTGAGACGAATCAGATTGCAAAATGAGACATATGCATTTTTTTCTCTTCTCTATTCCCATTCCCTGGCGTCCAATGAAATATTAACTCGTCCTGTATGGCAGCCCCTTAAATTGCATGCGCAGCTCACACAAAGCACCTAGCAAATGTGCTATTACCTCGTTTTAATCTGAACCATTTCCTGGCTGCCTGCCTGCTCTCGCCTAGCTAGAGGACAGACTGTTGATCTGAGGGATCGAAATAGGGAATCTATCTTGTCTCACCTCAATTTAAGGGTACATAACAACTGATGAAGATCACGTCTTTTTTCAAAAACGTAACAAAATATGGGAGATGAGCTGTCAATAAGCATGCAGTGACATGAGGATCTGCACTCTGGAAAGCCTGGCTTACAATGTTCCCGCGTTGATGATTAAGATGTGGTTGATATCACTGCTGAGAAATCTGTAGTTAACCTTTATCTAAGAAATGTCTTTTGCTCTGCTATTTGTAGATCCCTCCACACTGAGCTCCATAGCACAATAGATCACAATATGTCATTAATTCAGTTTGATCTAAAAATGTGTATATAAAAACATAACATAATCAGTTAGCAAAAAAAAAAGTAGAATGTCTGCGACATGGCAAAAAATAGAGCAATACTTTCTGAAATACGACCATCCCATGTTTACCTGTCCATTGTATAAAATAAGTAGAAGGCTAATGATAAAGATTTAGGCCACTGGTTAGGTTTAGCTGTGTCAAGACAAACAACAACGGTTGGGGGTATTATGGGATGAAATTTGATCTAGGAAGTTCAGTTTGAATAACATATCCAGTTTTAAGGCTTATCAAACAGCACAGTGTCTGGTTGAACCTGGTGCAATGGTCTTGCCAGCGCTCTCCCGCTGTGACAGTTGACTGGCCTCATTCAGATGAATGAGTGGGCTGCATTTTTTCACACAGGGCTAAATTCGGTCTGAACACCATTTTTTTTGCAACTTAGGTAACATTAGGTACAGTCTTGTGGTCATGGTCCTTTTCACACCCTGACTGCACTTTTCACTGTGCGATGTCAGACTGCTGCCTTTTGCTCATGTTTCCTTAATGTAACTATTTTATATAAAATGTAAAAATGTATAAAATGTATTTCTCTTGTTTGTTGAATGTTACCTCTTTTAAAGTCTAATAATTTCCTTGTCATTGTAAAACATTTTGAAAAGAAAAAAAGACCAATAAATCTTAAACCACAATAGCTACATGGCTATCAGTAGAAAAGTATATATAATATCAGTAGAAAAATATTGGCTGTGATTAATAAGATGTCAATGTCTATGCAGGATTCTTGTATTTTAATCCCCCAACACCACCTTTCCATCCTACATTGGTCATCTTTCTCAAGACTAATCGTCTTCTACCTTGAAAAGGGATTTTTACAAAAAACGAAGAAACTCTTCAAAGGATTCCTTGACTTGAAAATTGATAATACTTAAGTTCTGTGGGATCGAGCTACCCATGCTGTTTCGATAATAGATTCAAACAAGCCAGATAATTACACAGCAGTCTAACTTTATTGCATTCTTATTATCTCAACTATGGTGCTACTTCTCCACCTCTGGTTTCCCTCCTAATGCTTCTCACAGAGATTTTGCAGGGGCCTAATTAGCCATGTTGATGGATTGTATAGACCATGTGCTATGCTCCTTACGCAGGGTGGTGGGCTGTGGGCTGCGAGAGTCTCTAGAGTCTATGTTAACGCAGTAGTTCTCTTTCTGAGAGTGCTAGCCATTAGCAGGCCTCTCACCCAGCCAACAGAGGGGATTATGGGAATAAAGGAATGAGACTGTGTGACCTTGGCCTCACACTGCCACTCCAGCATAAGCGCATCACATTGGGGTTGTGTGTTTGTCTGCAGCTTTCTGTGTTTTGTATGTGTGTCGTGTTGGTGTGTGTGTGTGTGCATTATGTTCGTGCACGCATGTGTTTATGTTGGGAAAGCATGTGCTGTTCTATGACCTGTAAGTAAAAAACCATTAATAAAGAGAAACATTCATACTTACACACTTCATTCAAGGGCAACCCTTACAGAGCAGACCATCTATTCTCTGAGACCTGTGTGTTTTCTTTGGCTTCGAGTAAAACGGAAGAACAACTGAGATCTGAAAATTATATGAAAACTCACCTTACTGCATGCTGAGACACCGACATTCTCCCCAGGATGAGCTGAAACTTCAAGGGAAACAATAGGGAATGGGGAATTGTACCTCACAGTACTCAGCAGGAAGTCATATTCTATCTTTTGGTCTGTCTCTATCAACCAATCAATTAACATCAAAACAATCTCATGGAACTTGACAGTCCTGCCGGAGCTTCATAGCAAGCCTTTAAAGCCTCACTGTAGTGTTACCTTGAGAAAACACTCCGGTGGGTTGTGTGCTGGAAAAAAGGATAGGAGATGAAAATGAATTCTTTTTTTTTTTCCATTGACGCATCTTACCTGCTGCTGGATAATGTGACCTAGCAGTAGATGATTTCTGTCACAATTGATTCGTTGCGCTGAGCACTTACGCTCTACCGCCAACAACTCTATTTAAGGCGACTGCCATACATCCATCACCTGCAGAGATGAACTGCTAGTGAGTACATTTACAAACCATTTGCTTCTTTCCCTTTGCTGCTGTCTCTTCCCCCCCACCCCCCACCACCTCCACTGTTATTCACTTTCTATCTCTCTGTCAGTCGTATTTTTTATCTTCTGTAGAATTTTCCTTGTTACTAACACACTGACACAAACGCATGCACACGTAGACATCAAGTGTGTGCCCAAACATGTACGCAGGCACAGACATGCAAATATAGAGTTGTCTGGTGCAGATGGTGGTTGCACTTATAACCAGTAGAGGGAAACAAAGCGCTGTCATTTTCCCCCAGTGCAGCTGTCGTCATGGTGGCCCTCATCTGCTGTTGTTGAGCGTGCAACAAGCATACCATTCAAAGTCTCTTATCATCCATCCTCCACCAACAGATGTATGTTTTGGGAGCTTGTTAATAATTTTAAAGCAACCAACACAGCGTGCCTTTAAATTTAAAAGAATAGTTTAAACATGTTTGTATTTGCGAAAAATATCAATTATGACAGAGAAAATCAGTTTCCAGATGAAGATAAAAGGTGTTTTGTCAGACAATATTAAAGGTGTCTAATGCAGTGAATGCTGCTGAGCAGATTTAAAACTACAGATTATTTTGAGGGGGGAGGGTGCACTCCATTCCATCATTCACTCCTGCCCACTAAGCAATATACAGGTACAGGTGATCATTCTCAAGTCCAAAAGCTATTCTGCAATGCATTTAAAATGAATCAAACCTGAATGTGTGAGATGGAGAGACCCATTCATTATAGTTATCTGCACAATACTTGGAAAAGATTTTACTTTCACCCTTATCATTTTCCCACCACAATTTTGTCTGTCTTATTCATTGCTGAACATACTTTGCAAGTTAACTGAAAGGGAACATTGTGTGTTGACCTGTGACCTTGTGATTTGGGCAGCAATAGAAGAAGAGGTTTGGTTAATGTTCTCGCTATCACTGACTTAATTTAAGTAGAGCACATCATCGCCAATACATTATTCATACAATCAACTTCCTAATAATCTTTTACGTAGCATCATCTAGGGAATGGCTATTTTTACTTTGCTCATTTTGATGCCTTGTTTTCATTCACTTCCAGCTGAGAAGAGAGTGACAATAATAACAACTAGGGAGATGCACAGAGAGAACAAAACAACAGCCTCAAAAGTAGCAAAGAGTTGAACAAGGAAAGCTTATTGAAAGTAATCACAGGGCTGTTGATGTTTCCCTTTATTGTGTCCACACTGTGTATACGAACACTTTATTCATTTGATGTTCATCCTTTCTGGCTCAAAACTGAGGAGCAGAATGTAAAACACCATCTACACTCGAATTTCAAATAAAGTCATACTGAGGATTTTCACCTAAATCCCCAGAAAGAGTAGTGATGAGTTTCAGGAGGTGGACTAATATGTTACGACAGGTGCCAATGTCCATCATATCACTGTGTTGATATTCATGCTGTGGCAGTAAGCCAACGTGTCAGGCCCAGGCTTCCATCTCAGCCCCACTACAGCTGACCAATCTCTCAGCGATGACAGGTTAAAATGACATTTTCAGCGGGAGAGACAGTATGGCTCGGTTGCAGAGATATACAGTAGACTGTTAAAACTTGGAACAGTCTTATGATGTTGGCAACATCAAAGTTGTGATCAGTGTCTTAAGATTCAAGACAGCTTTGCAATGATCAAGGTGAATCTGGTTGGACTATGTTCATAACTGAATCTTCACAAACACTCGCATCATATAGTTTCTTACAACTTGACAAGACATAGCTCAAGGCTCCTGATGAAACCTTGGAATAAAAGCAAAGTAAGAGAAGTCAAACATGCAGCATTACTGACAAACTATTTCTTAGTCGTGATTGTCTTTTATCAGAATGAAGAAATAACAATTCAGAAATAACTGTTTGTTTCTCTATGGTTGGTGCCAGAAGGTGGAATACTCATTAAATCTCATTGATGGGGGGAAATGCTAGGTTCATGCTATTTTGCATTTCGTACTTGTTTGATGTTTTCATTTCTAGTGGCTCACTCTGTTTTTCCACTTTCTGATTTCCTCATTCCTTATATTTTTTCAGAAGGCAAAAGATTCATATGAAGGCTTAAAACAGGCTCTGTGCGGGACAGATAGCAGAAGGAATTAACAGCCATTTCACGCTAGCACCTCGGTCGCCGAGCAGGGCAGTGGGAGAGGGAAGCAGCTTGGGTGCAGCCAGGGCAGTGACGGCCCCCGAGACACTCTGTAATTGTACTGCTCTGAAGAGCAGGTAGGTGTGCAAATTACCAAATGTGCCGTGTAAGCCCATTTCAGCCAGCTCAATCACTGTCAAGCATTTCCAAGTTTTGAGCAATTTCATTTTTGGTTCATTTCTGGATTTCTCAGTGTCGTGAATGCAGCAGAATTTTTCTTTTTGTTAAGGTATAAATACTACAGAAATGATATGTTAGATGAGCCCTGTCTCTCCCCAGTGAATTATTAATTTAAAAAATGTCAATGAAATCCCTTCATTAATGTGTTTGATCAAAGGAAATGTCTATGTTTAACTAATATACATATAGATATTCTGGTTACATAATGGCATGGTAAAATTCTTTTTTCAATTGTAACTGTGTTAACTACACACAAGAGCCTAGGTTTATGCTTACTTCATTAAATATGACCTTTATGTAAGTCTAAAAAGTGCATAGATTTCCTTACATGTTGATCAGTATTATATTTCTTTCTACATTGCACACCATCTTATATTTTACTTTACCACCCCGTACAACTTTTTACTGGACAGAAATTCCTTCCCCTTGATGTATTGCCTTTATATAAGAAAGTGTCAAACCTGCAGGAATGTGAAGGATTGCAGGGCGACCTGGGAGCGCCTCAGGGTGGGCAAAAAATACCAGCTGATGTCACCCGGGCTTCCGCTAACAGAGCTACAGCCTCTTTGGGCAGTGTGGGGTTGAGGAACAGAAAGGGAACAAAGGAAACACAGAGCCCTGGGCGTGTGACAACAAGGGGGCAGTACAAAACAGGGTGGACTTTACACGGAGTAGGCCTGGCACCGTGCACTGTGATTTCTCTCTGGCCTCTCCAAGCATTCACCATCACCAACAGGCCACTGGGGCAGATGCCAGGACTTCCAGGGCACATGTTCTGTTAGCTGTCAGGTGTGGGGTGTAATGCTGACTTAACAGGGTTTGGTGGTGAATAGTCCACATCACTAATCTGAATCACTGAAACATGTCCTTGCACAAGGTAAGCTCAATGAGAAAGACTTCCTGTATTTAGCAATCTCAGAACAGTACCGGTGTAATATTTGGTCACAGTTATATACAGATGAATTGCATAGTATCACATACATTAACCTACATTTATTTTGGTTTTTGTATGCATTCTATGCATATTGTGGTTGTAAGGCTAAGTTCTAGTTAAAGCAAAAGTTTTACTCTTTACTCTTACTTGTTTTCTGGTGGAGAGTTAGATGAGAAGATTGACCCATTCTCATGTCTGTATGGTGAATATGCAGCTGCAGCCACTAGTCTGTTAATTTAGCTTATCATAAAGACAGTTAGCCTGGCTCTGAAGGTAATTAACTCTTCCCTAGACATTACTGCTTGCAGTCAAGGAATAGTCGTGGCACATAAGTCCCGGTAAAATGGTGAATTGTCATTCGGTTGGCTATAGCCTTACCTACACCATATAGAAAATGAGAGTGGTATTGATCTTCTCATTTAATTCTCCACCAGGAAGTGAATAATATATTTCCTAAAATGCTGAAGGTTTGCTTTAATGCTTAGTGTTTTGGTCTGATGTCACATCCAAATGTAGAAATCAGATGTAAATCCCAAGAAACTTGAACATACAAGTGAACAGTGTAGGTTTCCGTTCACATTTTGTGGTTTCATAAATCGTAGTACTGTAACTGAGATAACTATTAGATGTTCTAACCCACTTAATATTATTTATGTTGATGGATTACTATGTAGCATGTTTCATCTCCAGATATTGAGTTGCATGTGTTTTCTACATTGCTTCAAAAGGCAAGATCATAGCTTATAGAGGATTTTAATAAACTCCAAAGCCTACAGTATGTATTTGCCTGCTTGGCTTGGCTCAGTGTTACACAACAGCATGCAGGATACTTTGATCTTGTTTGTAAATGGGGGAATACGCCATGACCCAACATCCATTTATTATGAGAATGCTGACACTTGCAGCCAACAAATCCACTGCAGATGCAGCAATGATGGGCCTGATTTTTACTCATCTGTCACCATGAAAATGTAAGTAATGTGGGCTTTAGTTTTTTTTGCTGCCAATCCTTCACATTGCCGTGGGCTAAAGCCCTGTATAATTAATAGTGATAATTATTATTTTTTTATTTGCAAAATGACTTTTAGACTTAACCAAAGCAAAATTAAATATGTCTGTTAAAGCATGCAGGTGTGTGCAAGTGTTCAATAATTTAAGCATTTTTATTGCAGGCTGGAGCATGAATGACATTTGCAATTCAAAATAATATCCACTGAATAGCATAGGTATGGCCTGACATTTCAACTGATGTCATTCATTATGAATCAACTAAATTCCATCCAAAATTGATACCAACAACATGTTTTAGATTATTGGCTATTATTATATCATAATACCAGTCAGTCAGTCACAAGTTTAAAACAAAAGAAAAGAAAAAGCAGCTACAGAACCATCTTGAGTCACATCTGCCACCTCCACATGTCCAGCTGCAGTAATGGGGCATAATATTAGACATAAGGTTGATGTCTTAATACTAAGTCCCTGCTGTGTGGACTCAAGTTAGAACTTTTAGCCTCTTTATTTGCTTTAGATTGTACCATACCAAAAAAGATCACAATACAATATACAATACAATATAAACAATGTTTAGCAACAATTCCAGGGACTTGGATTGATCAACTTTCACCATGAAGTGATGTTTATGTACCCCTTGCATACTGTGAAAGAGCTTTTTACTGATACAGAAATGGGAGTAAATGTACAAAGACCATTGATTTATTCATTCTCTTTCGCTTATCCGGGTCTGGGTCGCGGTGGCAGCAGACGAAGTAACATGCATACAAAGACCAAATAACCCCAAAATAAAAATAAACATATAAGCAAAGTAAATGTTATTTAAGGAAAACAAATTCACTTCACCAAATTATAATACATTTTTTCCAAAAGTCAGTTGTCTCTCTAGATGTGCTGCTCTTTGGGTCTGGATATTCCTCATTTTCTTCATCCCATTTTTCATCTATAAACCTGTCACAGTGAGACATTACAATAGAATTCCTAAGTCAAGTCATGTTGCTATGATGGCTGAACAAGTGCCTCAGCCATAACAGCAAAGGATAGGGACCAAAACGAGAGACAACAAAACACTTTCTCCATAACCCACATTCCGCCACATTCTGTGGCTTTGAGTGCCACTCAAATGACGCTCTATTTGGAGCATTGCGGTGGCCACCAGCATCTATTGCGATGAACGCACCTCAACTGTAAAATTGGGCGGGCATGTTGACCCTCAAGCTTCCGCTTTGGCTGCGGCTCCTCAGTATTCAGCCACCCAACCAGATCAGAAGCAACACCGTCTCCTCCACTCATCTCACAGTAGAGAGCCTCTCTGCCCATTTCACTCAAGTGCTCACGAGTCCGCAGCACAGCGATAAGACAACCTGTTGACGTGTGGCACCTAACTCTATGTGTCATGGTCTAGAGTGTTTTTCATTCTGTGCTTGTCACCGTAGTGGGTGGCCAGTTGCCACACTTGATTGGTTCTCTGAGCGGACAGAGATACTTCTGCAGTGTATTCAAAAAGAAAATGGAAAAAGAAAAATCGTTGAGATTCACCAACAGCAATCTATGTAAGAGAGTGACTTCAGCAGATAGGCTGCTCTAGTTCTACATTGACTCATCACCCAAGCACAAAAGTGATGAATGTGGACTTGTAGGCCACTGTAGACAGACTATTGGGCACAGGGACTAAAGATGAATAGTTGGTTCTACTTTCAGCTGAGTCATCTGTGAAATCCTGGACAAGGCTTCAAATTTTGCTATTTTACAACTTCAGCAGCTCTTGCAACACACATTTTCTTTTCCGCTGGCATTATTTGCTCTGGGAATACATTGAAGTCACAACTAATGAAAACACAAACACAAGGACACCAGGCATTTAGGACTTCATCCCTCATCCACAGAGGGAACCAAATCATCCGGGCTCTTATCTAAACGTTGACATTTGAACCTGAGAGTAATATCTCAAGAAATTATGGTTTTAAGCCATTCTTAATGGTTGAGCCGATGGATCGAAATCAGCAGTCATCCTGTAGCAGCAGACTTGCTGCCCCTTGAAATACTGAGTGGAGAGTCTTGATGAATAATATATCCAAAAGGGAAGGCGATATGACAGCAGGAAATTAAGCACACTAATACTGGGAATGGAGGACAGGGCGATCAGGACTTAATTAAAGACTTTGAGGAGAAGAGGGCATGATTTAAGGCCAGAGATATACTACTTTCCTGCCGACATCAACGATGAGCAAAGGATTATGGGGGCACTGCAACTGGGTGTGTTTCGGGAGACCTTGTGCCCTCTTATAACTCTCATAATGAGTTTCTATTTCTGCTCTGGGATAATTACCACCCTCCACATGTTAACATGATGTAAGTGTCTGGAAGAAGAGTCAGCTTTCTAATAATACATGTGTTGGCTATGAGCTTTATGTCACCTCACACAGTCCTCTGTTGATAAAACACTGGACCTCTTAAAAGGAACTAAACAGAAAGACATTCAGGTTTTTTTTTTATAGGCAATATCACTGCTGTTTAATTATGTGTAAGTTAATACCAGCATCTTTCTTAGTAGAGCATCCCTCTTGTTGTACAGTAGCTATTTAATAGAGATGCACTACACATGACAGATGTTGGGGTGAATCGGACAATCGCTCAGAGAAACTACAGGTACAATCTATTACACAAGAGAAATGAAGGAAAAGGGAAATAAAAACTCTACAACTCTCCCTTTAACAGCTGCATAGTACATATCCCTTGGGTTGCCCGGGAAAAGGTGTCTCCGGCTGCTATTCATCTTTGGTGACGTGTTTATTTTTATTTACACTTTTACTCCGGCTATTTAAGCATATTTTTTTTTGCAACTGCTTGTGTTGCCATGGTGTGTGGAGCCTCAACCTTTTCGAACAGGGCCACATATGCTGAGTGAAATCATCAAAGCTTACAGGAAGTCCAATGATATTTACCCTGGATTGGAAAGGGAATTGCTGCCTTGTTAAAGCATTACACACTGCTACATTATTAATAAATACTAAGAAAATATTAAAGAATATGTTCAAAAAAGTACTGAATTCTACCCTGCTGTTGGATCCTGCTGTGATGCTTTCGGGCATACAATTATAGCGTTTTTTCATTTTACTGATATTGCAGTTTGTCATCTGTATGTCAGGTTTTACAATTTTAATTTTGTGGAGCTCCAGCAGTGGAGCTGCAGTCTTTTAAATGCTTTCATTTGAGAGAGGAATGAGTTGTTGTTAACACGGAGTCAGTTTTTGTGAAAATCTTAATTTTTCAAAGCTGAAAGCGTGTTGCTGTGACACTCGTTCAAGATATTTCAATAAGTCCTCATAAATATTTGAAGATATTTTTATCAAAGCAGACATAATGTCATTTTGAGCCGGAATTAAGAAGCTAGAAAGAATCAATAAATGAAATGAGAACTAATGCCTATTTTTCTCACTGAAGGTCTCTAGTTCCACATATCTTGCGCCCAACTGGTCCACCTTGCTTTCCTACCTTCACTTCCCCCTCCCATAGATAGTGAATGTAAGGTTGATAAATTGAGCTAATTGTTTTATGGCATGGCTGGCCTGATGCTGGCAGCGCAATCAGGCTGAATGAGGAGGCCTTGGGGAGGCCATTACCCTTCCCATTGTTATAAAGGACAGGAGGACGAGGCTAGGCCAGTGCACTCTGGAGGGACTGGGTCACTGACAGAGATCCTCTAGCACTGTGCACTGCTGCAGCTCCTGAAACACACACATATAAACATAGACATAAATGTATATCACCTCTAAAATTAATAAAGGCTTGTTGCAGTTCAAATCGTCCCAGTACCATTTGTGTAATGACTTTCACAACATTACTTTATTCAATGCAACAGTAGCATGATTTAACTTGGTTTTCTTTTACACATTTGGAAACTCATTCACTTTTGGTTAGACATTTAAAGGTGACACAATCAATATTTTTATATTGACAATGGATCTATTCTCTATATTTCTGTGAAATATAAACAGGGGTCACTCATAGTTGTGAACCAACAGAGAAGTATGACACAAGTGTGCAGTTCCATTTAGCTCTACAGAGCTTTTTAGCATCTTTTTTCTTACCTTAACTACCATGTTTTCCTATAACCTTATATAAGTTGACTGTATGGCACAGTTCCATACAGCCAACCACATTTGCATAGATACATGTCGGTATACTTTATAATTTCTTGTATGGTCATTAATGGCAGAGGGCCCAGGTAAAATCATTATTTCAAATAATTTGACACAAGCTGCCTCTGCATGAATATACAAATATGTGACTTGGAAGAACACACAGTGGCTAGTTACTAATCTCTGTTGACAAATTAAATAATTTTGGTCTGCATTGCAGTTGTACCGGCTTTTACTGTAATCACCAATCAATGTATCATTTATTTATATGTGGTTATCTCTTTTTTCAGATTTTAATTTCAATTCAATTCAATTTTATTTATATAGCGCCATATCATAACAAAGTTATCTCAGGGCACTCAATCACATGGAGCCGGTCGAGACCAACTTCCACACACACAAAGACCCAACG
>JAVQJL010001210.1:0-13850 GCA_036024295.1 Nannoperca obscura
TAGTGCTTGCTCATGGTGGGAACGTTGGGTCTTTGTGTGTGTGGAAGTTGGTCTCGACCTGCTCCATGTGATTAAGTGCCCTGAGATAACTTTGTTATGATATGGCGCTATATAAATAAAATTGAATTGAATTGAATTACCAGAATTGAAAGTTGAAGTGTATTAGCTAAAGAAGCTATGAGCTTATTACATCCGGTACACCGTAGGATGGCCGCACTGACAATGGCTCTGCGTTTTATATTTACAATACTCAACATTGTTCCATTGTTTATACTTCCGACATCACTGACTCTGGAACTGCTGCTAGTGTTACTTATTTTAGTTTTTTACTTTTTTAGTGCTATGTTTACTATTCCTGCTTTTAACTGTGTCTCGTTCTTTTTATTGCATACTACGTAGCTGTTGCTTGCCATGTCCAAAGAACTTCATTGCTCAGGATGACCTGTGTTATACTGTGCACTTGACAAATAAAACACTTTGACTCTGACTCAGGTGAACCCTGAGCCCCCCCTTAGTTATGCTGCTATAGGCCTAGACTGAGACTGAGCTCCTCTCTCCTCCTCTCTATTTGTACACACTCATATCCCATTAATGCTTGTTACTTGTTTGTTATGATATGGTTCTATATAAATACAACTGAAGACATCCTGCAGATTGAAATAAATGAATAAGCAGAGGGAGTTCATAGATAATTACAATAGTTAGAATTGGAATAAGAATATGTTCTCTTTCAAATCACACATCTTATTTAGCATACTTTTTTGATTTGTTTAAAAAAAAAGTTATTTTAAAATTTTACTTTAGTACATTTAAGAACTGCAAATAAACATTCAATATCCAGGAATTCCCATTGCAGATACTATCTCTGACTTTCTGTGTTACAATCTGGCCACAAGATAACCCACTCCAGCCTATACTGGGTGTTGACCTTGTCTAGTTCCCTCGTGTCTCTGCTCTGCTTTCCTTAAAAAAAAAAACTTTATTTCACTTCTCTTTTCTCCTCTCTTTACTTTTTTCTCCCTAGCATGTCATTTTCTGTATGCTAATTACTATAAAACACGAACTACCACTGCAATTTTATATATTTTTTTCAAACTTTTGACTGGAACTGTATGTGTACATAATCATATATTTACTGAACGTAGAAAAAATAAAACAAAGACAAATCATACTCTTTTAGCTTTTTGATTCATTGCTATGGGTAGTTTTTGTGCTTAAAAGTATTGTCCCACTCAACTTGATATGCCCTTGTAGAACACAATTTTCTGTTGAGACAACAAAATATACAATATTTTTGGTATAGTTCAAGAGATTAACAGTACGAAGATTGTTTAGACATTATAATTTAGCTTTCATTGTTTTAATCAGCATTTGTCAGCTGTTTTTACCATGAGGTTTCTGGGTTAGGACATACCACCAATCAAGACCTCTGTTTACTGTCCAGTGCATATTCAGTGAAACCACAACAACAGTTGTTGTGATTGGTTATCAACACTTTCACTATGCGTGAGCTCAAATGTCTGACTCAACCTGATGTTCCACTCAGTCTGAACACACCCTTCGTTATAAACTGCTTTGAGAGATTTCCTATCAAACAAGGAAATATTGTTTTGTGCTGACAGTCTAATACATTTCCTAATGACATCACAATTTACACAATCCAAACTAAAAGACACCATTGTATTTAAACTCACTCACTTCCTGTTTTCTGTTAATAAATAGCTCAGAGGTCATAAACCTATCTCACACTTTCCATGTGTCTTTGAGGCTTCCTGAGCCTTTATCAGCACTACATTTCAAACTGCAAGTGCTTGCTAATTGTGTGGAAGACTGTTTTGTAGTTTTCTTAGAGCACAAACCTTATAAAATGATTTTTAAATATAGGCTACTGTGTTATGCTTGTGTTTTTTATGATGTCCACTTAGTTGGAATTTGGAGCACCATTCTGTTCACATTAAAAGTTGGAAAGTTCACATTAATTAATGTTGGTTTTTAAAGTCACTGACTGTAGCTGGACAGTTTGAAGGCTTCTCCCCCTCCCGGAGGCAGACATGTGGCATTATTTGATGCAACAGAGGTGTTCTGTTCTTTGCTTCACATGAATAGTTGTCACAGCATCTCCATCTTGGTTTTATCTCCATTGGTTTGCTCCATTATCCGCCCTGCTCAGTTCTTCCCACATGAATCATGAACGGAGTGATTTCTGCCCTGATCCTTCCGCATCTGCGCGCTCAAGACGTCACCTACGTCAAGAGTGAACATCCCCAGCACCCGTACCGGAAGTACCACCAAAATAAAGGCTTATGTTGTTTTACACAACAAAATAAACGTACCTTAGTCCTAGATGAGTCAAATACACGATAATTGTGATATATATTCTAAGACAAGGAACAAAAATGGGACATGCATTAGGGGTATTTAGAAAGCACAAGAGACAAAATAAGTCCAAACATTTTCCAATAATTTGCATCATTTTAATTTTGTCAATTAATATTTTAATGGTCACATCACAGTGAAAAGTTGGTGGCCTAAAAACTAACAGACATTACACACATTCACAATATTTTCCTGTGACTGTTGTAGAATCAGTTACACCAAAAGCGACCGTCGTCGCCGCGCTTTTATTTTGAAATGTGTTAGGGAAAGTGCTGTTGTCGTTTGCTCCCGCTGTCTTTCTGCTGTTGAAGTTGTGGTGGAAGTTTAACCTCTCCGGTCTGTCTAATGAGCTCAGTTCATTTAGAAAGTTTGAGAGAGAGATGAGCGGACAGACGGTCCCTGCGGACTTCTCAGGACACATGTTGGACCTGGATGAGGACGAAGACCTGGAGGTTTTCAGTAAGGTAAAGAGAAACCGCCCGAACATACGGCGACAGCTTCGGACTCTCAGTGAAACAGTTCCTTTGCCGTTGTTGCTACGTGGATTTGACCCCGGCACTAACACACCCGCTTTAACTTGTAGGAGAAGATATAGTGTCTAAGTTCCCCCAGTCTGTGCAGAATATAGTGACAGTCTGTGGTGCACATCGTGACCAAATACTGGCACGTACATAAGGAAGGAAAGCAAATTTCCTGGATCAGCTGATGAGCTGACCTTAGGACCCGACTGTTCTGTGTTAGTGTCTCATTCGGAAAGACTAGCGCCAAACTCCGTTCACTTTTCAACTGATTCCATGTTTATTTGCTCAGCTGCAAAACTTTCTACCAGGTACATAAGTGCTTAAGAGCTTTTACTAATCTGCAGACCCACCTTTTCAATCCAGTTTAGCTCCCAAACAATAACCAACACTTTAGCCCAGTAGGTTTGCCCTGGTTCACCTCAAGCAAATCAATTTAAACTTTAATGAACGAAGATGAAGTATTATTCAGTTGGAGTTTTCAGGTGGAAGCCTCATTTAAAAATTAATTCTGAAGATGTGATGTTTTTGGGTTGCGTGCGCATATTTAAGTCCACGTTATATTGTGAGATTTCTATATGTAGTTTGGTGCGACGTTCACTGCACGCGAGAATGTTGCATTGGGCCTATTTGTCCACATATACTATGTAACATGATTTGTCTTACAGGGGTCTTTCATTGATTTATTATTAGAACTACTTGCCAAGTTTTCCCTGTGCCTTTCTTTTCCTTAGGTCCTAAGGTAGAAATGGTATAGTACGAACTAATGCTTTAGTTTATTATCCATCGAATTAAAATGGCCCACAAGCCATATGATAAATAGATATAACATATGTTAGTAACCAGTCCTGTGGATTCAGTCTACTTAGTCACAAACAGCCAGGCTCCATGATCAGGGCCCTGTACACCTGCACCATCTGATGCAATCCAACACAGCTACTCTGCCATGAAGTCTGCTCTTATGATGCTCAGTTTGTGTTGACACGGTCATTTCACTTGTATGTTTCAGCACTGAGGCCACAGCAAGTGATTGTGCTGTACTGGACTGCATTCTGTTCAAACACATTAGAAACCCCTGTATGTAATGCAATCCAGTTTATAACTATGACCCCAGCAATAAACAGATCACTGAGTTTACATGTTGGACTATGTCAGCTATCTCTTAACATTGGACAGTTTGTAAAGGTAGAATTCCTGGCAGTGCTGTTGGTGGTAGTACCTAATGTACTGTCGCCTTCAGGCCTTTGCTTGACTGAAGCGTGATGGCTGCCCAACAATAACTTCTCCACTGATGGTTCCTCACTCTGGGTCCAGGAGCACCTCATCAGGGCCGACAGAGTGTGTGGTGATCACAGTGCTGATGTCGGGGTGATCGCTGTATGACTGGAGGAAACCAAAATAATAGAATCACATTTTAATCCCATAAAGTGACAGGTGAAGTGACCCGCCCACTGTAATTGTGTAATTCTTGAATCTACTGCTACTTTTTCTTTCAATTTCTTTCCATTGTCATATTGTCTGTTTCTGTGACCATTGCCAGTGATTGCACCTACCATGCTCTTTATGTAGACCTGTAGGGGGACAGTGTGGTGCTGCACAGGGAACAGTGGATGTAACGTCCTCAGAGTCTTAGCAGGACCCAGTAGCCTGAGCAGCTGTAACACAATCCTTCTTTTAAATGTATTTATGAAACCCGAGCAATAGACATAACAACTGTTAGACTAATATTTTGCTACTAAACTAACTACCAAAGCTGCAGCAGCTCAGTAGTGGTAATATATCAGGATATAAACTGGTCCTCAAAGACAATAGTGTGTATGTCTCTGTGGTGGCTCTGTCTGGCAGGCAACATCCCTTGTTGCAGGTAACTGTGCAGGCCTGTTGGCAGAAAACTGTTGGAGTTTACTCCATGTGTTATTTTACCCTTGGAGTGTCACTTATGTTGTGACATACACAAGTATGTGAATTCTTGTGAATTCAGTGAAAAAAGCAACATGTTCCAAGTGAGTCTGTGTGTTGTTATAGTTAACATTAGTGTAATTACTGTATCTGTGACTCAGAAAGGGTTTCGGGACAAAGGAAGTGCAGGTTGACCACGTGTACCTTCAGTGCATGTCTGTTGCATACGTTTACATACAGCAGCAACCTCGGCGAGGGTCAGGGGGTGTGACAACAAAGCCAGCTGAGCTTACGTTGCACTATTATGGAAGCGTATTGCTGCCACACCAGCAAAATAAAAACTTTGTCATAACAGGACCCTTTTCTTGTCTCCACCTCTGTCCACACAAAACACAGGTTGAATGAAATACCCCATTTCTTGATGTGTACCTTCAGTCTGTTAAGTTTCTGGAACTAAAACTTTTCCTTGTTGTGGTTTAAAGAAGCGAGTGTTTTGGATGGTTTGAACACCCGCCGACAAAACATTTAGTCAGTGTTTGCATTGGCTTGTTTTCAGTATTTGAACTAGTGCTGCTGTGTAAGTATAACTTAACTGCCAGCTGTAACCAGATATTGTTTGGTAGTGTTGCTTGATGAAGGATTTCTGTCTGTTGACTAATCTGTGCATTTGTTATTTGTTCCAGCAGTAGCTTGACTGATGTGCACACTGTACCAGCCAGGTATCAGAAAACATAGGCACATATGTCACAAAATGTCAACGATACTCAGCTGTTTCTAGTAATATAAGGGATTCAATTATTGTGATTAAAGAGTCAGATATCTCCTTCAGGAGCTGCTGGAGACAAACACAGAGGGTGAATACTGGACTTACATTCACCAGGTGAACAAACACCACTCCAAATGACAATATTGCTCTTTAACTGCTGGAGAGTCAAGGTGTTTCTGTTATTTAGTTTACCCTCACAGATTTAAATTGGGTGGAGTCGGTGGACAAAATAATGGAAACACCTGTCAGCATAACATAATACAGCTCAGCAGCACCACAAACAGCCATCATACCCTTGAATCAACACCTGTCTAAAATCATTTCAACTTAAACCAAACGTAATATTCTTGATGGTAGGATCTATTACAGGTTTTAGCTAGGTGCACCTAAAAACATTGAAGCAGAGTGTATACAAGTTCTTTTTTTAAATAACAGTTAGACTGAAACAGACAGAATAGTGTCATGTGCCTGTTTATTATCAGACGTGTGCAGCCAGAAGTCACCTCACTGTGATGGAGAAACAAAACAAATGTTTCACTGTGTCCAGGGCATTTATTCTAGTGTTAAGGAACACAGTTAAAGTTAGAACGTTGCTGGATGAATCAGGATAACTGGGAAGTGATGAAAGGTTATAACATCAGTAATGTAGATCCTGTGTATATCACTACAGAGAGTTAGATGAGCTCTCAGTTCACAGCTTAACAAAATGAAGACTTTGCATTACATACAGTAAAAAAACACCAGAGTAATGGGCACTTGATGCTAATTATGGACTCCAGAAAAAAACTCTAAAATACTTTAGAGACATATATCATATATACACATATCAATAAAGTTTCCTGCTGTCAATAAAACTGTTATTTCTGATTGGCTGGCAGGGGTTCTTCTAAAACCTAGAATATAAAATAAAAAAAAAGGTTCTGGTCAACAGTACAAGTTTAAATCAATGTGCAAGGTATATTTAATAATAATAAAATACTGCAGGAAACCACAGTAACAATACTAATGCCTCATTCTGCTGACATTGACCTAAGCACGGACTGCAAACACACGTTATAAAAGGTACAGGCCAAACGCACCTGCCCTTTCTTCTGCTAATAAGTTGCATCAGTGTGAATATACACTATAGAACATAATGGAAATCATTTATTATTACCACCTCGTTTTACACTTTGACTTGTACATGCTCTGGGAGACAAAAAACCCAGCAAACATCACGAGCTGCTACTGACGGGACCCAAAGCACTTTTCCTCATGAGCCACTGATGTGAATGACGTTTGGCTCAGATGGTCTGACATGTTTTTAAATGTAACATAGAGTACATGCAGCGAGAAGATACATGCCATGTATAGAGCCATGCAGCTCTGGTTGTGTGTAGTACCTGGAAACAGAGGTGGGCATCACAGCTTCCTGCTTTCCTCAGGCTGTTACCATAACAACCACTTCACAAAGACACATGTTGGTTGTGGTTACTCTTTGCATATCATTTGGTTTAAATAACCTTATGTTGTTTTCAGCAGCCACAGTAACACACTGACTGCACACTATGCTGCGTCTGCAGCTGCTGGGGAAAAGTAGTCAGAGCTCCCTGCTGCATATGTGTGGTCAGATGATAACCGTCCATCTGGGAGGGAGAAGTCGTCACATGTTTGTCGACATTGTTTCGTATCGTGGAGCAGTGCTGTGGGTCCTCTGCTGATTCGGCAGCTTCACAGCTGTTGTTACAGGGCACGGACCTGTGGGCAGCACACTTATGGTTCACTGCTGTTTGCATAAACTGGAAGTGCCTTGAAGTCCACTGTGAAAAGGCCTGTGCTTACAAATTACTCTCAAGCATGTCACCATTCAGTATTATGCTTTGAACCTTAAATGGAACCATTTTATTATCCGTTGGCAACCTGTAATGTCGCCGTCATATTCCCAGTGTTTGGGATTTTATTTCAGATCATTTAAATAATCGCCTGCTCCTCTAAATGTCGACACAATTCATTCAAACATCTCCAAAGGTAAAAAACAACAACTTCCAAATATTATATATTTCCTGGCGCATGTCGTTCCAGAGCCCCTGGGCCCTGGTGGCAGAAGCTCTGTTCCCTTTTCTTTTTAGTCTAGACTCTGGGAGAGACAGAAGACCTCTGCCTGAGGACCTGAAGCTACACACAGGTTCATACGGGATTAAAAGTGTGAAATATAGTACGGAGCCAGTCCATGAAGAGCTTTAAAAGTAATCAATAGGATCTGAAAATCAATCCTAGAACAAACAGTTCTCTTTTAAGGAGGGAGGGGCAGTTAAAAATAGCAGCATCAAATAAGATGGTGGCCTGAAAGCAAAGTTAAGACTAAGGCTCTGATTATACTTGAAAAGAAGTGGTTTGAATAATGGAAGTCAATTGTTACAGTGACAATGTTAACATGAGGCACTGCAAGGTCCATATAGTAGCTGAGGAGCTTTGGATCAGGGACTTGTCATCCATACCGGCTTAAAAGCTGAAATTCCAGAGTGCTTTTCTTATACATTTTTTAAAGAAAATAACACAGCATGTTAAGACTTGGCAGCGTCTCAAGTTGTCTGAAAAGGTGGTTTTCAACATGTGTGAGAAGATGGGCAGCGGCTCTGCAGTGAGGAGCTCTTTCCACAGGCTCTGATCTAGTCTAGTGTGGCCACACTATGTCTAGGGCTTATGGTACATGCTGTTTGTTAAAGGCTGCTGAAACAAACATATTGAATTAACAATGATGTTATATGGGTTTTGAAAACACTGTTACTTATCTACACATACGTTGCGAGCCATACGACTTTGTCATTCATCGTTCTATAAAATTCATGATCATCCTTCGTTGTGCTTTGACCTCGTTACTATGGGTTGCTTGGAATGTGTATAATCTTGGAATCGTAGAGAGTTGAGAACGGCAACAGTTTGACTTTATTACTGAATGTACAGTGCAGACTGTGTGTGAGGGGGGGGGGGGTGGACTAATTGGGGATTAATCCAGTCCAGTTTTTTTACTGAGCATATTTAGCCTCAATCAAGTTTTTACCCTACGCACCATCTGGATAGGTTTGCAAATTGAAAATGCACCCACAGGGCCCAGATGGCTCCCAGAGTTATTAGATAAACTTCTGAAAGTCATAGCAGTCACACTCTTCTAGAACTCATACGCTCCTTACACTATAAGTTGTCCAGTTGTGTGTTTCCATGCAATGAAAGGCACAATTTGATTGTTACCATTATAGTAATAATTAAAATGTTTAACATACTTCAACAGTCCAAGTACTCGTTGAAATGTGACAACACAGGATACAGTGTATGCTGAAAATCCACGGGTCAGTGCTCTTTGCATGACAAACCTTCTGAATGACCTCAAACATAACTTGTTATTTCTCATCCCAATCTCGATACAGGCCTCTACTTGATCAAATGTTTATCTGATGACTGCAGTGTTTGCATCAGTTGGGAGATTTATTGCATTAAAAGAGTCAAGAGTCATTGCACAATGTCAACAATAAAATACCGTACTTTCCGGACTGTTGAGCGCACCTGTATATAAGCCACACCCTCTGAATTGATGCGCAAAATGACTGATCTGAAGAATTTAGTGTGAGTGCGTTTAATTTACGGTGATTCGAGCGGTTTCATTGGTCCACTGTGACCTGTGACCTAGTCTGGAAATTACGATATGACGTCTGAAGGTAAAATACCTTCAAACGTTGACAGGGCGGATCTAATGCCATACCACATCCAATCAGTTAATAATTCCAGTGATCCCCAGTGGCCAGCCTACTTTATATCTGTTCGAGCATATGCTTATTGTTCACAGCAGTTTATTGGGTTAAAATTGGGTGAAATTCAAGGTCTCGAGTATTAGAGGCAGATCTAAATGTTGGGTCCAATACCTCACCTTTCTTTTAAGAGAAAGTAAATACATGTATAGTGACACTGCAGCCAAAAGGTTTTAGAACTCTAGTAGAGCGTTCTATGATGGCGTGATTGTCAAATCACACTGGAAAGAATGTCACTTGACTGCACTGAGCTGTCGTGAGACGCAGCGATCAGAGCTGATTCTGCACCTTCCTTCACGACCAGCTGAAAGTGAAGGGGGAACGCTTCACTTAAATGAACCCTCTGCTTTTGCATCTCTTCACCTGACCGCTTTGCCTGTGAATGGATTCATCTCACAAAACAAAACCGACCTGCCAAACAGCACAGCTCTCTAAAAGGTCTGAAGCTCCAGTTACTGGACGTTTGTGGTTAATGAGATGTAGTCTGCTTTGAACGAATGCACTGTATTTTGTCTGTGCAATGTTTCAGAACAAAGTGCGGAACTTTAAAAAAATCTAGATGTAGAAAGTTACCATTACCAAAACATTGCTCAAAACAATCTAAGCATGAATAGCACTCATCAGTTGTGCTGTCGCAGTAAAGGCCTACCTGTTGAGCAGCACATGCAGGAGGTGATGACTTTACACTGGGGTATGCTTACAATCAATTAGTTTGTAGAAAGTGTCGTCCAACTACTTCCAAAGGCAACAGTGTTTTTAGCTGTTTCACATGGCTTCACTCAGTGAGTGGGGGCTGAGGCAGTGAATCAAACTAAATGGGGATAACTGTGCACACTTTAAATGGTCTCGCTTCCAAGACTTTTATGGTGTTGCTCTTTATTTTTTGTGAAAGTGGAAGAACTTGTGTTTGCTGTAAACGTCACTGTGGGCTAACGATCGCATCGTCTCATTGGTCCAGAACACATCCCTGGCAGATGGAAGTTCCATGCCCAACTCTCCCAGCTCCATGGTCAACCAGTACAGACTGGAGGAGGACGAGGAGGAGCAGCAGCAGGATGCCAACACCAGAGACCTCTTCATCACTGTAGATAATCCAGAGAGCCATGTCACTGCCATCGAAACCTTTATCCTGTACAGAGTTGTGACCAAGGTGAGGAGCTCTCACTGTACATGTCTGTATGTAAGCAGCGTGGAAACATGAGCCACTAGAGCATCTAATGATTCAGATCATTACTTTAGGATCTCCTGATTCAAGCCTCATGTTGTCAGTTGAAGCAACAGGCTGTGCACAAATAATTTGAGACTTCAAGTGTTTACTTTGTATTCATTCATGTTTAAAGATGAAGGAAAGATGAAGGAAATAGGAGGAATGACTAGCACATAACAGATAAAATAAAGAACCTCAAATTGAGTTGGACTGGGAACATTCAGATTTGAGTGCAGTCCTAAAGGTTGCCTACAGTGTATTATTTGGCAATGCAGATAATGCCAACACATAACAAAACAGTACTGATGTAACATTCCAGATCACAGCTATTGTATAAACTACAGGCATTTCTCCGTTGTCACATTCACTGTAGGACGCTTCATCAGTAACTCTGTCTTACTGTGAGATACTACAGGAGTTTATCTGTCAGTGAAAACTGCTGTAGGAGAGATCCACTAACACTTGATAAGTCTGCGTCTCATCCGGACACTACCAGGTATAGGTGGTAGGATGAGAGATTCCAGGGATAAAGCTTCAAAACTTCTTTCTGCAGACCACACGAAGCGAGTTTGACTCCAGTGAGTACGAGGTACGCCGGCGCTACCAGGACTTCCTGTGGCTCCGAAGCAGACTGGAAGAAAACCACCCGACACTCATCGTCCATGTACGTATCAGCACGGAACTTCATCTGCTTTACACATCTGTGGGCTGCTGCAGAGTCCACTGTGACCACAGCAAAAAAAATTCTTACCGTGCAGAACTCCTTTGGTTTTTCATTTTCATACTGTATGAAAATCAACTTGAAGGGACCTGAAACTTGAAACCTGAAATATTCAGAGTTATGAGGACACGTGATAGTAATGTACCTTTACATAAATACATTAATCGTGTGTGTGTGTGTGTGTGTTTTTACACAGCACTCTAATATAAAAGTGCGTCAGAAAAGCTGAACATCATCTTAGAAAAACAATTAAAATGTAAGAATGTCCAATCCAGAAAAATGTCTTTGCTCAAGATTTGAATCTACGATTATAAAGTTATATCTTTTTTATTACTACAGTTTCTAATGTTTAGAGTTGTATGCATAAACTGCCTTGTGCTTTGCTGCGTCCTCAGCCGCTGCCAGAGAAGTTTGTGATGAAAAGCATGGTGGAGCGATTTAATGATGACTTCATCCAGACCAGGAGGAAAGCTCTGCACCGCTTCCTCAACAAGATCTCCGAACATCCCATACTGTCCTATAGCCAGCACTTCAAAGTCTTCCTCACTGCACAGGTGGGGTAGTATCTACACACCACCACCACGTCATAAAGCATCCTATCCACCTCCTGTTCTTCAAGAAATAGTTCCAACGTGTAACTCCCCCTGAAAACTCAAATTATGTCAGTTTGTGAACCGATTAAACAAATAAAATACACATGTTGATTTTCATTATCGAGAGTTAGAGTTGTTGGTAGATCTTTGGAGGAACCAGGCTGGATGTTATCCCCTGCCTCCAGTCTGTATGCTAAGCTAGGCTAACCACATCCTGACTCCAGCTCTGTGCTGAACATACAGACATGAGATTAGTATCCGTCCTCTTAGCTCACTCACAAAAGTGTATTTTCCAAAATGTTGAAGTATTGTTAAATTAAGCTTGTAGGACTTTTGACAAGAAGGTGTTGATTTCTACTAAGCTACAGGGATATTAGCTGTTTAATTTAATGGAGACAAATAGTTTCACAAATTCTCTCTTTATTCAGCTTTATTCCCCCAACTAGGCATCTTATTGACGATCTCTAAAAATCAAGTTATATGGAGCATTTTGGAGCTGAGCGTTGATGCACAGCTTAATTAAAGCCCTGGTGTTTGACTCCGGCAGGAGTTGCTGTCTTTCAGGAAACAGGGTCCTGGCTTCCTGAGCAGGATGGGGGAGACGGTGAGGGCGGTGGCCAACTCGGTACGAGGCATGAGGAGCCGGCCGGAGGAGTTCACTCTGATGCAGGAGTATGTGGAAGACTTCAGTAGCAAGGTCTGCTCTGTGGACAAAGTCACCCAGAGGATCATAAAGGAACAGAAAGGTAGCATTTACACATATTAAAGATTCATGCTCTGTAAAGAGTCATCAGATCTGATTTCAGTACTGTGCTGTAGCTGTAGAACCTAAGCAAGGCCAAATGTTTGTTTCCAGAGTATCTGGATGAACTAAAGCAGTACAGCCCCACCTACACCCAGTGGGCGGGGTCAGAGGAGGAGCTGGCGGAGCCACTGAAGGGTGTGGCCAGCTGCGTGGAGCGATGCAGTAAGGAAACAGAAGAGCAGATCCAACATCTGTCTGAAGTCCTTGTCCCGGCCCTGCACGAGTACGTCCTCTGTGCTGAGACCCTGAAGGTGAGCGCAGACCACACAGCTCACAGCAGGAGAGCAGGAGGAGACTATTCTGATGCGTGCTTAATGTGGGGGGTCTGATTCTATGATTCACCATGGCAATGGGTCAATAAAAAGCAGAGCCTCCATTTTAATCTAGTGGCGCAAATATTAATGCTAGTCAATGCACATTACATGCATTTATGTTTAAAAACAGCTGTGAAAGAACCTGAGTTGGAGTAGAGAAAAGTAACGATTACATTTTATTCAGTGCATCATTTACCAGAGCTGAACTTCCTTAAAGGATGTTACATTACATGTTTAAATATGTTACTCAGCTGCGCCCTCATGGGGACTAAATGCAGGATGGCGCCAGATGGCGCCGCGGATGGCTGCCTCGGTGTGTTGGTGCGCATTGTTTTTTCTTGTTTTGTGTTTTACATCAGTGTTGTGCTGCAGTTCCCGGACCTTTCACCAGAGAAGAGCTCATGAACATCAGGGAAACAACTTTTGCACACTTTGTTCCAGCTTTCCTCGCCCCTTCCGTGGAATTACTGGATATTCTGACGAAAGGTGGAGGTATCTGTTTCTACACTAACAGTGGCTGGTGTAACGACGTGACAATGATTGAACAGTACTGCTCTCCTGATCTGGAAACTTCATCACCTGCAAACCCTTTTACTCGCCCCGTGAGTTTGCTTCATTCATTCTGGTCGGTGTTTACATTCCACCGCAGGCCAACGTGCAGGAGGCACAGCGCATGCTCGCCGACCAGATACTGAGTGTGGAGCGGATAAACCCGGACTCCTTGGTCATCATCCTCGGTGAGTTTAACAAAGGAAACCTCAGCCACGACCTCCCAAAATACAGACAGTTTATTAAATGTCCGACCAGAGAGGAGAATGTTCTTGATCACTGTTACACTACAGTCAGTGGGGCCTATCACGCCGTCCCCC
>JAVQJL010001221.1:0-10475 GCA_036024295.1 Nannoperca obscura
TTTGTCTGCTATATGATATATTTAACTGAAATTGCTGATCCGAACAACCAATGATTTATAAAGGAAAATCTTGAAAATGATCAGGGGTGCCCAAACTTTTGCATGCCACTGTACATATACATACATTAAAAACAAGCCAACTCAGAACAGGATACCACTAATACAGTAACGTACCATAAAAATTTTTGTTTTGCATTCCTCCTGAACCATAGGCTAACAAAGACCAGCATGCTGCACTTATTATTACTTAGATGCACACCCTGTGGTGCAACACTAAATACAGCAACAAAAACAGATGGATCTTTTGCCTCCTCTAACATTATATAAAAAGTATGAAAATAATCTGCCTGAAGTTATAAATATATATATCACTTGTAGGATCCAAATCTGGTCTAATTCCTGACAGTCTAACTTTCTACCAATGAAGTCGGTGTGCTTTCTTGAATTGTACAACAGGATGGTGTTGACATATGGACGTAAAGTAAATCCTTTTAATAATTTTCTGTCAAATTGTATCTGGAATTTGCTCTTTCCGTTTGTGTTCAACGTGATCTAAAGTTGGCAAGAGATTGATTGAGAAGTGTATACATCCCATCCACTTAAGTCTGCCCTGAGCTTGAAATATAATCTAACAGAGATGTGGGGAGATATAACACAGAGAAATTGGAGTGTGAGGCTACAAAGTTCCACAATTGCTGATAGGTATTAAAATGAGACCTGGGGATACCAAACTTGTTTACAAGTTGTTTAAAAGATACACAAGTATTATTGCCTTTATCTATCAGAGCAGAAAGAGTTAAAAACTCAGCAGAGCTGGTAGGGAGGTGGGCTCAAAGTATGTACACCTACTACAGGTGTAATAATTATGGGTATCACAATCGTCTGTGTCACTCATCCATTACATCACTGCCCCAATATTGGTTACCCAATAGTATGGAATGTTTGGGAGTGCCATAGCACCCCGGGGGCGAGGCCTCTGCAGTATACATTTCCATATACGCAGGTTTTTTGTTCCAGATGAAGGCTGATGTGAAAGAGAAACATTAGAAGACCATGAAACAGATAAAGGAGGCTAGGTAATACATTCATCTTCCACAGCAAATCCAAAAGTTCAATGTCCTATTTCAGACACTCTATCAAGTGCAGGGAGTTAGTCCTGTAGAGGTCGTAATAATTATATGTAATCCAGAAACAGTCCATCAGCTTGCAGTATGTATATTGATGATTATTGTTAGTAGTTTGAGTGGAAATAGCTAATGGCTTTTCTTCTTGGGCTTCTGTTTTTCTGGAGTATTTTTAGTTTTTTGAGTTTCTGTGTGCATTTTGCAAGAAATACTTGTATTAAGAGATACTAAATACTGTTACTGTAGACTGTGTTAGTATGCTGATATACGGTATGTTTCATTTATGAAAACATCTTTATTTTTGAAGCATTTGGATATAAAGCTCTGTGATATCAGAGTTATGAATAAATATAAATAGTTTCAAGCAGGACGTGGGACACAATTCTGCACCCTGTTCATCCCCTCCACGCATCCATGGCTATTCATTCTGGTATCTTTGTGGGCCCTCCTCACATGAGGGCCCTGTATACTCCCCTCCCCCCCTTTCCTATGCCCCTGTGTTAAGGACAGTGCAGCATGACCTGCCATTTAGTCACCAGAATTTGATTTCACCATGCGCTGATGATGCAGTATGACATCACCAAAACTGTCCAATCAATAAGTAACCTGTCAGTCAGTATAAAGTCACATTGGTTCTTTAATAAAAAGTCAATGTGACCATGAACTGGAACAAAACTAGCAGGAAACAATGTATATTATTTTTCTGGTCAAAACCAGGTGGAAAAGCACAACTACAGGTACGAAAATGATGTCAGTGAAGACATCTCTGCCTCTGCTGCTTTGATGTTTACCATTATTTTTCTTTTTTTGTCACCTTAATATCACAGCATAAATACCCCCCCCCCTCCACACACACACACACACACACACACACACACAATATCTTTTGTTTTAATAAGGCTGATGTTTTTATTTATTGTACTTACTTTTCAATGACAAGAACAACATCAACAGTGTGTTAGTCCATTTCTCTCCCTACTCTGCCTGTGGCTCTCAGCCCCAACGCAATTGGTTCCTCTTGAAGACATTAATCTTTAAAAACAATCACAAATACATAGTTTCATTTTTTGTAAAAAAAATAAATTATGATTTCCTAAAACAGCTGGTTACTGTAGTTTTTAGCAAACACAACTTAAATAGGAAGAAATAACACATTTGTTGGCAACTATTTTCAGATTCAGATTAATACACGCTAGAGAGCATTTAGCATTTACAGCTGGTGTATGTAGAGAATCAGAGGTAAACCACAGTGTTGATGTTCATTGTAATGAAGAAACATGTCACTTAGTGCACCAGTGTGGCTCACTGATGCGTTTTAATAACAGGCTAATAATAATTAGTTGTATCAGATTTGCCTACGCAGACAATGCATTGTTGCTTTTGGTGTTTTTATGGGATTTGTGGAACATATGAAACAACCAGAATATCACAGCCATATCCTTTAATATCATGAGCATACACAATACAAACTGTGGACCACAAGGACTTTTATTGTGAAATGCCAGAGAGCGACAGGAGGAAGAGCGTCGGGAGCGCGCTCTGCTGTAGACTCTGCGGGAGCGGGAGCGCGCCCGGGCGGCTCCATAAAAAATAAAAAAGGAAAAAAAAAGGAACACTGGTCTCGAAGTGACAGCTCAGAGCTGTCCACGTCAACACACCGAGCGAGCACGGCGGCGACGGCAGCGATGGACTCCTCGTCTCTGGTGAGCCTCTCCGCCGTTTCACCGGGCTCGGGAACCGACACCTTGAGTTTGGGGGCAGCAGGGCTGTTATGTGCTCGGCAGTTTACGTAGCCTTGTGTTTTTGGACAGTTTTTTTCATTAGCATGCATTACGACATTTGTTGCATTATGGCAGTTTTGGTGGTGAGCAATACCGGAGAGAGGAGGAGGAGGGGGGCAGGAGGGGGGCTTGGCTGCAGATTATTCATAAATCAGGAACAGGTTGTATTTCTTGTTGAATTCATTAATGTGAGTGTGATCCTGACTGAGCGTCACGTTATGTGGTTGTGGTCGCGCAGGCCTGATCTGATCACACTTATTGCTTCTTCTTCTTCCACGCGTGTACAAATAGTACAGATTGTCTGTGCTGGTTACAGTACAACAACTTATTAAGGTGTTAAGTTAACTCCATTACAATAGACTGGTTGAGCCACAGCTGTTATCCACTTATCCACAGTTGAGCGCAACAGGACAGTAGCTACTGCTGTAGCTATAAGCGAAGCTCCAGGTCCTGCAGGGATCACTTCACAGAGCCGAGAGGAGACACAGTCCTGTCTACATGGCACACAGCGCACAAGAGCTGCGTGAGAGCGAACAGTGTTCAAGCAGATCTGCGTGTTTAAATGTCCGCCTGTGTTGAGCATATGTGCACGGATCGGTTGACGTGTAGAGCAGAGTAGGTGCCACGTCCACCGTTCTCTCTCTCTCTCTCTCTCTCTCTCTCTCTCTCCGTTTGCTTTGCGCACCGTGTATTCAGCCTCTCCCTCACTCTTTAATCTCTAGCTTTCCTCACATTTACTCAATTTCTCTCTGTCAGTTGGCTGTTCAAATATCTCTATCTCTATCTCATTCTTTCTTTTTCGCTATTTTTCAATGCAGGAAAGTAACTAAGTACATTTACTCTATACTATACTTAAAGTACTTTTTTTATTGCGCCCATGTAACTTCTACTCCACTACAGAGGGGAATACAGTACTTTTTATTTGACAGTTTTAGTAAATAATTACTTAGAATTATAATATGTCACATAAATAAAACACACCTTTACATATGTTACTTATGTGGAGGTTAAACTACCCAACAGTTCATAGAGCAATGGTGGAAAGTAACTTTACTTGAATATGTCAAGATGCCTCTTCTAGTCCGCTACTTTTCAGAGGGAAATATTTGAGCTTTTACTCCACTACATTTAGTTGACAACTGTAGTTACTTTACAAATTAATATTTTACATACAACATCTGTGATCATCTTACAAATATGATATATCATAATATATTGAAATACTTAACATTACTTAACAGTGGGAACAATTTGCTCCCTGACCAACTACAACAGTAAAACTCTACTTAGACATGAATGCATTAGTAACAACAATCCAATCCAAGTCTTTTCACACTGTGGTATTGTTACTTTGACTAAAGTAAAATATCTGAGTGCTTTTTCTGCCACTAAAGCAGTTAAATGCAGGTCCAAGTCAGCCAACTACATCAGTAAAATGCTGCTTACATGTTAACACATGATAATCTGGTAATGGAATATATAATAATTTAACACACTGCATCTGCATAATGAGCACTTTTACTTTTACTTTAGCCGGATGAACCCAGAGAAAACCCATGCAATGAAATGCACCGTTGCTGTATGCTATACACTCAGAGCGTTTGCCTCTACAGTCTTACTTGGTCTGGTAGGACCAGTAGCTTATGGTGGCTGAAGTTAGCTGATTTTAGCAAACCTCAGATGGATATCATTGTGAGACTGACATTACAAAGTCAGTTGGCTGATTTTATGACTCTTCTCGTTCCAATTTTACACTGTGATTTCACATTGATCATTATCCTGTATGTGCCTTGTGTCTACAGTGGCTGCTGTTCAGGAAAGTTACACAGTCTTAGTTAAAGTACATTTGTCTTATAATACTTTTCTTTTTCTTTGACTTTGAATGTGCAGGTTTGACTTTTAATGCTGAATTTTTATATTGCTACTTTACTAAAGTACTTTGTCTTTCTTAATCCTTTACATGTGCTTTTTGATGTGTGTATCTTTTGTCAGATTCTTCCTCTCTTTATTCTCTCATACCTTGTTCTGCTTTCCTACTCTCAGGTCTCTGCCTGTCTCTGTCTTTCTCCTCCCTCCCTCCCACCTTCCCTTTCTTTCGGTGTGCCTGCGTCACTCTACAGGTGTCATTTGCATCACTATGGAAAATAATCCACAGTAGCTTTTGATAACTTAAAAATATCCCATTACAAGTAAAGGTCATACATTCAAAATGTCACTTAAAAGAGTATATCAGCAATTTTGTATTGCACATCCATAATAATAAAAGTTCCAAAGTGCTAAAATGGTAGACAAACAATGATGAAAACCATTTAAAATCAGTTTAAATGTTATACAACACTGAGCTTCAAAGACAGTTTTTTTTTAAATGGTCAAAACCTGTGCATCAGAGGCTGACATATCCTGACTATTAGACCCCTGAATTAAGCTTAAAAAAACCCTAAATCCTACATTTCCCATAATGCAACTCAATGGTTAAATTTAGTTTCCAAGTCCAAGCCGAGAGAACCCTGATGAAATCACAAGGGGGTTATTTTTTCAGACTTTGGATCAATGATGTAATAAGTGGTGACGAGGAATAAAGAGAAAAACAAGGCTGGTAATTGTTATGCAAACAACAACAAATACCAAACATTAATTTAACTTAAAAAACTACAACATTATCTACACATTTTAAACTGACCACAGATCAGTTTGTTGTTCAGTTCTTCCGCTGCTGAGAAAAACTAATGGAACTGTTACTTGTTGCTATAAGGTTTCAATCAGTAATAGATCTTCTGGCACAAAACATTTCCCCAAGCATCACGTTGTATGTATTTCAAAGCCGTACTCTTAAACGCACTATTAAAGGCAACTGGCTACAGCCTAGTGCAACTGTGCAATTCTATTCAGAGGACAAACTTTTTTAGTTTATAGTTTATATTTTATATCAGGGTCAATGCATAATACCTCTATTGTACCAGACAGAGCTAAAAGCTAATATGTACTCCCTGGGCAGAGGCCACTAGTAATAAAACAATAAACTAATCATTATCTACAGGTAACAACAACTGAAAAAAATGTATTAATTAATTAAAACAAAATATAACACTCCCCTCACCCTCAATCAAAAAATGTTATCAGTTAAAAGAACAAAAAAGAAAATTAAAGGAAAAATAATACAAATAAAGAAAAAGATGAACAAAAAAAATGAATATAATGAAATATATAAATATAATAAAGGAAAATATTCTACTACTGACAGACACTACTACTACAGCAATGTGGTACATAAAATATGACCTGCAGGTGGTCGTCATGAGGCAACCAATCTCCAAAAGCAAGATAACTGAAAATTAAAAGATTAAGATAATTTATAATGTATATTTTAAATACTTTATCCTCGCCTCACATATGGTGCTCAGTTTAATGAGCACTGAACTGATTTACTTATCTGTTACTAATCAGTCTAACAGTAGAATAAAGCTCAAAATTCTTACATCACCAACATCACATGCAAATTTGATTAGATTTGGTGTTGATGCATGCTGTAAGGTTTCTACTGTTGAAAATCAGCAATCTGTGTTCCAAGTCATCTGCTACAAAGTATTGTATTCATTTGAAATTGTTTTAGAAAATCTGTTGAGTCATAGCATGAGTTACCTATAGTGCTTGTATTTTCAATTAAAATAGCCTATCCATTTAGATATTTTGCAACAAGCATAGTTAGTGTTTGTCAAAATGAAAACAATAGTTTGACATTTTGGGAAATACTCCTACGCATTTTCTTACCGAGAGTTAGATGAGAAGATCGATACCACTCTCATATCTGTTCATTAAAAATACGGCTACAGCTAGCAGCTGGTTAGATTAGCTTAGCTTAGCATAGCACAAAGACTAGAAACGGGGGAAATAGTTAGCCTGGCTCTTTTCAAAAATAACATAATCCACTTAACAACACTTGCTAAATAACGTGTCTAAAACATTTTTTTATCTGTTCAAAAACCAAAGTGTAAAAATTAAATTTTGCTGTTTTACTGCTAACTGTTTCCCTCTGCTAAGCTAACCAATTGCTGGCCCCAGCTACATATTTACCAGACAGATGTGAGAGTGGTGTCAGTTCTCTCATAAATGTCTTTTGCTCCATTCGCTCTGGAAGAAAAATGCTTCTTCCTGTTTGTGCCACAAATCCTTTGGTTGTATTCCTTGTTGCATCCAAGCCGGTGCCAAATTTAGACTATCATTCATTTTAAATAGGTTAGAAAGCCTGCCAATGCTGGAAAGTAAGGTTTCCGTCTAGGCTTCTTTGATCTGAATAACTATCAGTGATCTGGTTCTGTTTAGCAAAACAGATAGAAGCAAACCATTTTAGCCTCAGTCTTTTTGCATCATGTAATATGCTTTTATGGAGGTCATTGTTGGAGAAACTGACATGAAACAGGTCTCAGCTACTGTCAGCTTTTCTTTGTGACAGCATCAAATGAATGCCTAGAAAGTCCTGTTTTTATATCATGTCCATAATGTGGTAAAAATTCTAAAGTAAATCAAAATTGCAGTTTAGACAGCTGCCAAGTCCAAATTGCAAGATGCTTTTATGTTGTTTTTAGCGAACCGTCTCCAGACATCTAAATTAGTCTTCTGGTTTTGTCTGAATCCATGACCTACTTAAAAACATGCACACTAGAGGACCAAACAGCCAGTTTTTACATTTTAGGCATTTAGCTGTTCTGTAGATCCAGAGTGACTCACAATGAGTGAAAAAAACTTTCTCCTTTTACATTTGACAGTTAGACTTTAACTGAAACTGAGGCTATTGTTGGACATATGGTCTATATTACACTTGATTCAAATATGATCAGTTCTTAATATAAGTTTTATATACGTTTTTTCATTACTCCCAATGCTATGAGGTTTACAATATGCTGTTCCATTTATATATTAGCATTAATCTATTTACCAGCTGTTCAGAAGTTTTATCTTTTTTCTAAACTATTTATTGTGAGTTAGTTTATTGACCTTTCAGCATTATCACAGGTTAATAAGTGTCATTAAAAACACTGAATGATTTTACTGTTACAACAAGACGTCAATATTAAATAGACCTAAAATAGTAAATAGTAATAGTAAAATTTGAAATAAACTAAAAGGTTGTTTCAATGAAGCATCAACACTAGTTTGACCCAAGTTAAATTGCAACCATGTAAGCTAAATAGCTAATATTTTATGTTTTTATGTATATAAAATCTGCTGCCATAAGGAGTCTGCACATAAAGAAGGTTGGTAATCTCCAATATCTCTCAGTTCGAAATCTGGATGGTCAGATTGTTTGAGTTCCTTGTCTGACATCCTGAGAGCTCCTCCCTGAGGGGGAGCCAGTTGCTGAAGTTAGTCTTAAGCAGCTTTCTGGCAAAGTCAAGACACAGTTCAGTGCGTGCCTCTGCTAAAGTACACAATCTGAGAGAGTGCAAAGGGCCTCTGGGTACCCTGAGTACCTCTGGCCAAGTATGATTTTACAAGCCCATTTCTGCGTAAGTTCCAGCCTTTTAGCTTGGTCTGCAGTCAAGGAACTGTGCCAGACGGACTGCATACTCCAGCACCGGACGCACGTAGCTTGTGTAGATGGAAACCAGTTCAGGGTCTCAAATACTGAATTTCTTCATCCGATGCAGAGCAACACGCTTTCAGTTGGCTGAGGTCAGCATGTGGTCCACCTGACTGTCCAAGTTATCTTGGATGGTGACCCTCAGGTCCAGTTGTAGTTTACAAAGTGGGGATTTACATATGTTGAACCACACTAACTAGTTATCATATACAGATTAATTGTAGTACTACTAATTTATTAACTGATAGGTGTAAATGTTGTTAAAGTAGTACAATACTCACATCTAGTGTGCACAATATAATTATCTTGTGAACAAGAGGGAACTTTTTGTGTTACTATTTTGTGATCTCTCTACTTAAGTGTACTGTGAATAAAGATCATAAAATATTTATTTTTCTATCACAAACAATCATTTTATAACCATGTAAACATCTTAAAATACATCTTATTCTCTTATCTTCATCCTCCTGCATCTGTGAATATTGGGCAGTGGATGCTGTGAGTTCCTGGTCTAAGTTCTGTGATACACTCTGACTGTGAATCTATGCTAGTCAGTGCATAACAGAACTTTGACCCGGGTCTGAAAACTCTTCGCAGGGACAGATGGACGGATGGATGGATGAGTGAAGTGTGAGCAGGAGAACAGACAATTCCCTTGGTCATTTCCTCATCTGGAAAAAAAAAGTGCAAAATAAAACTGAATGACCAAAATGAAAGCACAGAACTCTGCAGAGTGTGACAGTGAACGCAGCCAGGGGTCAGCTGTAGAAACTGGTTGGACTGGGCGGCTCATGCGTGGATCAGAGTGACTGTAAAGCAGGGTGTAGCTCGAAAGCAGGCTTTATCTGGATAATAAGGGTATATACAATACACGGACCAGGTGTGGGAGGAAATGGCTTTGACTGTAGCTGTGGCATTATGGAGTCTCCCAGTTCTAGATTTTTTCTCAGCAAAGCTAAAATATTTAAGATGTTCTCTCTGTTTTTTGTGGCAGGAATCTTCCCTCTACACAGTGAAAGCTGTTTTCATTCTTGACAATGATGGCAACAGACTTCTGTCAAAGGTAAGGTTAACCCTTTATCGGCCAAGTGACTACTTTTGGTAATTTTCGCACGTTAGATATCAACACGTTTCTTTCACCTTATAGGTGTTTTTCTTATACAAATACTTATTGATATTTGTTTTACCACTGATGGGCGAGTAACCCGATATGGTAACTTCATTGGCCTTGATTTTCAACAGAATTAAAAAAAGAAAAATTTTGAAAAATGTTACAAAAGAAATAAAGTATTGTTATGCTCTCCAATAACAGCCTACGGTTGATTTTTTTAATTTCAAAGTATTTCAATGAGTGCCCTATAAAGGGTTAAGGGACCACACCAGTGACAGTACATGTTTTAGCAAATCAATTGCAAGTAACATATATCTTACTTTACAGGTCTCATTTCATTCCTTGTGAAAATGAACAACAGTGTGCAACGTATTTGTTCAACCCATTACAACAGCACAGCTTGTTAGACAAAAGCAATCTAGCTCAAACATAACATTACTGCTATCACGAAGACGGAAGTTATGTGTAAAGAAACTTACATTCGTACCGACTTTCTCCGCTCTCCTCCGGCGGACAAAACAGCCTCTCGTTAACTGACGGCATGTTGCCAAGCTGTCACTCCGATCAAAACTGGCCAATAGAAACATGTCATTCATCTTTCAGCGTAGGTCCCGCCCACGGAATAAAGTGGAACCGGAAGCACAACTTTTAGATTCGCAAGCAAAACTTTTAAATTCGCAAGCAAAGCTTTAGGGTTTGAAAGCAAAAGTTTTAGATTCGCAAGCAAAACTTCAGGGTTCGCAAGCAAAACTTTTAGATTTGCAAGCAAGATTTTAGGGTTTGAAAGCAAAAGTTTAGAGTTTGAAAGCAAAAGTGTGGAAAGTTTCTCTCTCAAACCACTTGTTTTGACTGTTTGATAAAGAAACAAAATGATCTCCATA
>JAVQJL010001227.1:0-18586 GCA_036024295.1 Nannoperca obscura
GCTGGGGATGTGGGGGTCGAAGCTGGGGTTGCGGTGGTCCACCGGGATGGGGAAGTCTGGGATGGGGTTGAGGGTGTGGAGGATGGGGTGGGAGTGGTTGTCCATGTGCCTGGGGTGGAGCAGGAAGTTGGGGTGTGGCATGAGGAAGGTGAGGGGATTGGAGGTGGGGTTGAGGATGGGGTTGAGGATGGGGGTGTGGAGGGGGGCCTGCATGGGGGTGCATTGGTGGTGGCAAGGGAATCGCAGGTAGAGGCACGAGCAGGCTGTTTGGAATGACGGCGACTTGGGAGTCCTGGGATTCTCCCTGTACTGACAGTGTCCTCACGATGACTTCCCTGGCCTCCAGGCACTGAATCCTTGTCAGCTCGACAGTAACATAGTCAGCCATTGGGTACAAAACCTCTGCTATCTACATTTAAAAAGAGAAAATAAATCATCATTAATAATGTTTAACAACAACTGAAACAACACCATTATCAATACATCTGATGTGAAAACATGATCACATCCCCTTCAATCCAATTTGAATGAAACCTTTAATGACTCCATGCTCTTCCCTCTTATGCCACCCTCTGGACAATGTTTCAGACCCACTACTGGTAAGACTCCAAGACTAAGATAGGAACATATTTGGTACCCTCTGTGTTTGGAGAAAAAAAACCCTCACGCTGTTCAATTTTGCTCTAGTATGTGCAGCACATAATAAGGCAGAAAACGTTGTGCTGTCAAAGTTTCACAGTACTGTGTTGATTTACTTTGGCAGTCACCAGAGGGAGTGAGAGACCTTCACAGGTCCCAGATTGAGAGTCTTGCACTGAACATGAATCGCAAGTAGGTGGCACTGCCGTGTGCACTGAGGGCACCGATGACACTGATGACATAATGCTAACCCAACAACAGAGGCTATTACCAGCCCATCTGTGATGTATGCCCTCATGTTTCACCTAGATTAAATATGAGTAAACCATTCACGCAGTGTTTCAGATCCATATTCTTAAACATATGGTTCCCACGTGCTTGTTAATTCCCCACAAACCGGTCCCTCAGTACTATGCATGATACTATACAAATTCACTTATGATCTCCCAAATTCTCACCATGAGTGATACCTTTAACCAAAAAACAGCTGCTCAACATGACTCATCATAACTTTTAACAGAGTGAGGTAAAATAAGGATATAGTCTTGGTAGGTAACTCACCCTCTGTCCTTTAGTGCAGACTGCGTAACCAACGACGTTTGCTCCATTAGATGTTCCTGTGGGAGAGAGGAGGGGGGGCTTCCAGCGAACCTGTAGGACCCCTGGAGCCTGCCCACAAAGCACCTGTACATCATGGGGAGGCTGGGGAGGGCCTGAGGGTTGAGAGGACAGGTGTGAGGAAAAAATGTATGTAATAATTTACTGTTTTACAATTACTAATATACAAAAAAGAGGGAAGGGTATTAAGCATTCATCAAATGCACAAATTGGCACACACACAACCATGCACAGAAATGCCCACATACAAGAGAGGGGGTGAGGTGATGGGAAGATTCAGGAAACAACAATTGGCTCATTTTCTAATTTGCCTTGCATTGTAAATGTGTGAAAGAATCACATAACACCTTATCTAAACTTTGCAAAGATACACAGATCATGCAGATATTTGTGATAATGTGAAATTTCTAGTGGGGGTATTAAAGTTATTATGGCACTACACTAACGTTAGCTAACCTAAGATACTTCATAATCAAACTGAGTTGTGAAATGAAATCCTTTTAGTGAAGCAGTATTTGTTAGTCTGTATTCCTCTGGAATAGTACTGAACCATAACATCATACGACTATAACTATACTACTACTACTAATACTACTATAAGAGGGGAACAATTAAGGCAAAAAAAACAATGTGGGCTTCTGGGCCTCCTGAAAAAGCACTGTTGTCTCCACATGCAGGACACAATCCATAGAGACTGACTACTGTCCATTCTTTGTCTTTCACTCTCCTGGATCACTGGATAAAACATGCACAACCGCATTCAAACAGACGACACTGCACACTTGTACAAAATGGTCATTTCAGCGAGCAGTGGCACTGCTTTATATAGCACTGGTTACTACAGGGTAGGCTATAGGCTGAGGAAATGACTCATCAGAATAATTAAGGATCATATCTTGTGATGCGTGGCTGCTCTCTAATTAGTGATGTGCTTAGTGCAGTAAGCAAACCTGGGAAAAATTGCATTTTTATTTTTGTTTTCAAAAACAACATGCGTTTAAAATTTCAGAGACAACATTGTTGGTAGATGAAAAATGGTTTTCAATCTCAGAACCATAAAAAACTGCAATTTTGCCCAGATCCCTTAACTGATTGCTCAAATTGAACAATATATCATAATCATTCTGTTTCATGACTATAATCCTCTTTCAAAAGTATCATAACATTAATGTAATCTCTGCCCATGGGTTTTCAACAGAAATAAATCATTTAGTGCTAAGGTATATGGGAAACCCAGCCCAGAACTGATGTTTCATTCTGACCTGTTCTGCAATATGGTGTTGGACCTAAACAAAATACAATACACAACAATGGCATGGTAAGGCAATGCTGTACTACACTCTTCTAAAGCACAGTACACAAACCTAAAATGAATATGCTTTTTGTTACATATTAGAGCTGGCTAACAGTTAAGTGAAATAAACAGAGAAGTAGCAGTCTGTACATCCATCTGTCCATCATTGCGACTACAACATTGTCTAACACATGTAAAAAAAAAAAAAATTAACGCAATTGTCTGCTACGGAGCTATGTATATATTATAATTTTGTATCTCTATGTATAGAAAAGAGCTTTGCTAACCTGCAGCCTGAGTGCAAAACTCCACACCAGCTTCTTTCCTCTCTCTCTGCTCCAGCGGCAGTTGCCATGGCACCTGGTGCGGCTGTGCCACCACCGTCACTTTGTACACTGTCAGGGGCTTCAGGTTGAGAAAGCGTAGTCTATACCTTCCTGGCTTTACCACCGCGTGTTCTACCCCGTCCAAGAACACGGTGTGACCATAGTTACTGTTGCTAGGCAACCAAGAGAGCTCGGCAGTGTCACGCTGGATGTCATCCACCCGCAGACCGCATGGCGCCACCACCACGTTGGCTCCCACCAGCAAGGTGCAGCGCAGCTCGTCTGACAGGCCCCGGTCCGTGACACTCTGCACTGACACGCGATGAACGCAGCCGTCCAGGTCGAGCTTCTCCAGCAAACACTTGGTCCGGCCACCGTACACTATACTGGCACGAAGCTCCCCATCTATTAACACGTTGTAGCCAGAGATGTTCCCCCAGCCCAAAGGCACTAGTGGAGGCTCCCAGGCCACGATGACACTCCGTGCCAGCTGCTTGATCAAGGAGATCTTTCGGGGATAAGGCACAACGTCTTCAGCCAGGTCCTCAAGGTCCAGGGGCCCCCCTGTCCCATTGCTACAGGGAACCAAGGCGTTAGCTGAGCCCAGGCGGCCATCCTGGGAGGAACCTCCATCCACGGCCATCAAGGCCAGGGGTGCATGGTCCAGTGGGCCCAGGTCTTCCCCTCCATCCCCAGACTGAATCGCTGGTTTTTCCTTGTCCTGGACAAACTCCACAAAGTTGGAAGGAACAAGTCCTCGTTGGCCATCCAGCAGCTCCCCTGTGACACAGAAAGAAGTAAAGAGACAGGTGTAGGAGATAAGTAACTCAACTTTGTGCTTCCTTCTTCATGTTGATCTTGATGAACAAAAAGCCTAATGCCAACTGCCTGAAAATAATACCCTTTAACAACAGTCTCCATAGGAAAGCACACCTGTCCCTGTTATGCCTCCTGCAAATGTTAAAATTAGGCTTCACTAATGGCTCCTTACAAGACAAAGACAAAAAGAAAGCTTTAAATCATCAGTGAGAGCTATTTTCATTGCAGGAAGGGAATGAGTCAGTAAGTGAGAGGTGGGAGATATGTAAACATACAGTATGTAATATTCGCTAAGATGTAAGATTTTCCACTGCTGCTTTGATGCAATCGTTTACACTCTATCTAGTAAACAAAGAACTGAGAAAACTTTCCTTTTCAAAATTTTGAAGAACTTAAACTTTAGTTCACTACTTTTGAACACTTCCAGGAACACCCCTGAGCATGTAGATGCTGCAGTCAATGCAGAAAAAGAGCTTAGATTTGCACTGTAGTTTTTTCCCAAAGTGAATAGGTTTGTCATCCAAAGTTTCCTATCATCTTGTCCTTCAATCCGTTTTTCCACAGAGGTCTGGGAGACCTTAAGACCATCTGTGTGTGTCTCTGTATTTGTGTGCGGGTGAGTGTGTGTGTTTGTGTGTGTTGATGATTAAGTTGAGCACCGCTGGATTAGTCATCAAGCTAAAAGGGCAACAGCTTGACAACAGCTTGGTCTGAGGCCCAAGTCTCTCTCCTGCGTGGTAAATACACGGCTCCTCCACGATGCCATGCAATCTCACCGCCCACAGCTAATGAATCACTGCAGCTGAGTACTACTGTGTGTAGCAGGCTGCACTGTCTGCAGGATTGCTAGCTAGGGGGATTAGGATTGCCTCTGATGGAGAAGCTTTCATAATTCTAAAGAGATTAGAGAGCGAATCACTCCAATCACTAGTTATAAATAAGTGTAGAGGATTTTCCTTGGTGTCACTGGTGCACTGACAGAGTATACTTAAATACAGCTGTAGCCACAATAATGTAATCACCTAGTGGTGAAGACTACTCTAAAGTAACTAATACAAACACTGGGTGGCAAATGTGGGTCATAACAGGTCAACTGGATGATTTTGTTAGCTAAAAAAGACATATGGCAACTTTAATATATACGTTGCAATGTAACATTTGACAGGAAACAGAGCTTCAACAAGGGCACAATAATCTGTGCCCAAACTGAAGGTGGATCAGTCCAAACAAAATGTATTTGATATCTCAAAGAAAAACAGTTTTGGCACCATGAGGTAATACAGATACAATGCTGAAAGACAATACAAAGATGAAAATAACCAGACAAATATAATATAAGGGTAACAAATGCAACTGTCATGCAACCTCACAAGAGGCACCTGTGTAGCAGTGTTAACAATGATGACTGTGTCAGTATTATAGCATTACGTTTTGATTATGTTGTATTGCCATGTCTCGCACATACAATACAAAGTCAACAAGATATACTGTAGAGTGACTTGGAAGGGTACAAGATATGTCATGTGCTGCTCAGTACAGTATATGTACTTCAATAGTCAATGCTCAGCAATTTAAAAGGATGTTAAGGGGATTTAGATGCCAAATAGAATACTTTAAATAGAATAAAGTCACTGGGGGATATCTGTGAGCTGACACAGACTTGGCATTTTGTCTCATTGTGAGATAATTAATATGCAATGATGCACATGCTTGTTGTGACTGTCAAGCATTCTCTGTTACAGCAGCAGACAGGGACTCAGGCAAAATCATTGACTTGAAAAGCAACAAAGGACACCTCCTGCTGGATTGTAATCTTTGATGTTGACTGGAATATTTTTTAGGACTTTTGTCATTTAATTACCTGCCTGAGCTTGATATGTCAGTTAATGCTGATATTATTTTCTATGTCATCTCTGAGTTTTGTTTTACCTTCATAGAAGCCATCATCATCCATGTTTCCATACACGTACAGATACTTTCCAGCCACAAGGGGGAGTTCTGCTTCAGGATGCTCATTTGGTCCATCGTAAGGGTTATAGCTGAAAGGAGAAATGTCCCCCTTTTTTTTAGGTTTCATGCCGGCAGTTTTTTTCTTCATTTTTAAATGCAGATGCTGTTAGTAAACTTAAAAAAATGATGTGCAATAAAATCCAAAAACTCCTGAAGCTGGTCTCATTCACCTGTAACGGGCAGTGCAAAGGCGGACCTGGCCTGTGTAGCGAGGCTTGGACCTGGGTGATGGGCTGGCCTCATCCTCCATCTATAGATGACAACAGAATCAAAGATAAATGTCATTCACATTTACTTGTACAACGCATAATTAAGATTAAACCCAAGAGTAAGCAAAGTAAACCATTAAGTTTGAATATATGACTATATAGGTCAACCTAACCAGGGTAACGATGAGTTATACATGCATTAATGTGATTCAGTTTAGGGCTGTGTTGTCACTCAGGCCCACCTCTGAGGGGGTCAGCTGTCGAGGGCTGATGGGGCGGTCCTTTGTCACGGTGCTGGATTTGACAGACAGCAGTTCTGGTCTTTCTCTGTCTCCAGTCTGTGGTGTGCAGGGCAAGAACTGGGAGATCAGTAGCGGCGTGTTTGCCGCGCTCTCATCGCCTGGGAGACATTGATTTCCATAGCAAATAAAGAGCAACTGTCATTCCCTCTTCACCCATTTGCTGCTCATTGCACAGCTATTGATCTCCTGTTAAAGTGAGTGTGCAGCAAACACTCTTCGTGGCAAAGGCTATTCTCCCTCCATCAACACCTCACATCTGCAATGCATTTGCCCTTAAATTCTACTCAGGTCCTCTGGGAAAAAAACACGCTTGAAAGGAAATGCAGGAAATACAAAGTAGAAAACTGCAGTCTATAAGAGTGTGAACAGCTGAATTCCTTGAGGAAATTAAAGTAAGTCAACAACATGGATCCGTTGTATCAGTGGGTTCTTGTGGGTTGTGACTGAGTAATATTATGCATTAGCACAAAAGCATCAGTGAGTCCCTCCTCTGTTTCAAGTGAAGAGAAAGATAAAAGAGGATTTCCAGCACTTCAAAGAACAGACGTTCAAGACTGTATAAATCTACATCGCTGATATTGCTGATTCTGCTGGCTCTGCAGGTTGCACTATATCTAGTTAGAATACTAATGTGTGAAACCACATTCATGTCATACATCATGCCTGTGATCAATTAGGGTAGATATTGATCATAAATAAGCAGTACTGCCATTAATGGTGTCCACCTCTGGCCAGGAGTGAGCTGATCCAGCTATTTTGTAAGCTGTTTGGGGATTAGATCACTCTGACTCTCATTTCAGTCGGATCATAAGCCTTTTGATCGCATGTAATTTGATGGATGCTTTTATCTAGAGTGTCTAGAGTGCACACATTTTTTAGAATGGGTGGACCCCACTGGCAGAGGACCATTTAACCCTGATAGTCTTAGAAACATTTTCCTACTCCACCGATTTAGCATTGCACTCCTATGACATCATCAGACTCATGATGGACAGTTTTTAAAAAGAAAGTTTAAAATGGATGCATTAAAACCAGAAATATCATCTTTTTTTATTCCACATATTCTTCTTACTTGTCAAAGCTGGGAACCTGCATTACCCATAATGCAACCCGACCACCAACAGCTCAGGCGGAGATTTGGGTGTGTTATGTTAGTAGTTGCTACTGTAGCCTCGAGCTGCTAGCTTCCTGCAGAGATGAAGAGCGGGCTACAGCCTCAACTGATGTTTGTTTTCGTGCAGCTCCCTCTGGAGCCACAAAAGTCTTTTTACAACTTGTTTTCACATATGTAGTAGTACTACCCTAAGACCTGCTAGCAGACTGTAAAATCGGAGGAGTTTCACTTAAAACACAAAGTGCCACACACAGCATTGTGTAAATCATATTTAAACCATAATACACCATCACTATAAACACTACTGCCACAACAAATAATACTAATAATGTTAATAATAACAATGATAACGCTTATAAATTGCAGAAAATAAATAATTATTTTAAGTCATGACCTGAGACCAGAGACCCACCTGTCTCTGGCTGGGCTTCAAATTCAACGATGACTTGAGAGAGTTCCTTCTCTGGTGAGAGGGGGATCTGGGATGTGGAAGTGGGATTAATTTTAACGATGTCCACAGAATCTGATTGCAAATGGAAATTCAGCAGCTCTTTGGACAGCTGGTGGAAGTGTTCACTCTGTGACCTGCATTTCTGCTCAAGGTCACAAACCTTGACCTATGACAGACAACAAAGAAAACAGGGGGTGTTAATGGCTGAGGGGAAATGAAAAGAAAAAAAAAGAAGCCAAAGTAAAGAGTGAAACATGAGAGAAAATATACTCTAAGACACAAAGCATGGAGTGTGCTTCACCACATGTAATGTTCAGATAAGAATTCTCTGAAGAATAGCCAACGATTTATCTATTAATGCTGATCCAACACAGAACCAATTAGAAAATGGTCCCTAAAGAGCCATTTTGAGCCTATAGCATCATGTTCTATTGAACCACTTCAGTCTAATCAAAGCATATGGAAGTGTAGAGTCATTTGCACTTCTGCAGCTGCTGATACATAACACTGCTAAACTCTGATAACAAAGCCCTAATACTGCAAAGAGTTAAGAGGATTATACAATTTACAGCATAGACATTAAAGACATTATGTCATAGATATCATATCAGAAGAAGTCTAGGAAGATGGATAAGGGTGTACAGTGAGGAGAACTCAATCTTATTCAGTACACATATGGATTTTCAGTTTGCACAAAATACCCACTAAAGGCTTTGAAAGCTTTAGTGATTTGCTGAAAATTCACACATGGATGTAACTAATCAGGGAGGAAAATAAATACCTGAAACATTCTGTCCTTATTTTTCTGTTCAGACAAAAAGGAGGGAAACAAAAAAAAAGGAAAGAAAGAAGAAAAACATACTGAAGATAGAACAAAACAACAATAAATGATCATTCTAATTGATGCCAAGGAGGAAAAGAGCAATGCAAAACAATTATATATTTATCAGTGCAGATAAATATACAAAATAAACAGAACATTAAAGTAAAATTAATTAAAAAGAAAGACAAATAAATGTTTGTCAAACTGAAAAAGCCTCAGAAGCACAAAATGATTGAGGGGTGTGGTTTCACATAAAACAGAGGTTTGTTAGACAGTGGAGCTACATTTCTTCTTCCTGTTGACGTGTGTAGAGTGTAAAGAAACAGGCCTGTGAAATAGACTTTAAATTGATCCAATGGATTTGCAAGAAGAGAATTAACTCCTTGACAGTGGAGTTTCCATTTCTGCGACCAAACTCTTGATGTTTGTCTGAGCCACACTCAGAATGCTTGCTCAGTAAAATCGTATTAAAGTGCTTCAGATGGATAATAACATGGCCTCACTTGAACTACACTTAAAGGAGTCTACACCCTCTTTCGTGACAAAAGGATTTAGAGTGAAATGAGAAAATAATTTCAAGTAGATGAGCCAGTGACAAGCATCTTAAAGACTATGATGAAACACAGCTGGCCAGTGATTTGATCATAGGGAAATTTAGAAAATCATTTGAGGTCAGCCTGGATGCAGGATTAATGGTTGCGCGAGTCTGATACTATTGGGATAGAAGAGTGTGGAATCCTATTTTGCACAACAAAAGTACAGAAGACCTACAGGAGAGGAAAGGAAGAGGCAGGAATACAGGACTACAAACACAGAAGCTGAGCTAGTGTTTGTTTTAAATCTATGAGTCACAAACTGGTGTGGAGTATTAAACAACCTACACGGTATTACAGCATTTATTCACAACTACTTGTGGGAACACCAAAAAAATGTACTGTCTGTGGAATATAAATTTCAAGCCATAATTTATGCCACAAGATCTGTTTAAGGACAGAGGGCGTCTGCCAGTACCCTGACGATGTTCCTACAGCATACATCTCACTAATGAAGCTCTGATGGACTGAAGGTTCAAAATAAAGTGAAACACTGCATAGATCTACGTGTGTGGGAACCTCTTCTATCAGTTAGGACTTGTTGATAGCAAAGATTTAGCCGGGTGGAGCAGTGGTCATCCTGCATTACCTTTTAACTGCATTAAAATGACATGCATTGTTTAATACAGTTGACATTGTGGGGCCACTTATTCCACATCTGTCTTTTTGGTTTTGTTTAATCAGCTTAAAACAGATCTAAACTATACTTAAGAAAGGCAACACTGAGGTTGTTCACTTGATGTTTGTTCATGTTACTGTACCTCTAACAGGTGTACTGCTTCATCATGCTCTTGGTCAGCTTGAACCTGAGCTTGCAGAAAACACACAGAAACACACAGTGACAGCTGACACTTTGATCACAGTCCATGAGGTAGAACAGACAGCACACAGCTGACATACTGTCAACCCAATACTCTGGCAGAGGCTTACTGGTTGATCACAGCACTGGTACTTGAAGAGATGCTCCTGATGGCACAGCTATTATGAACAGTAACCGGTTTATTTTGGGGTGTGTTAGTGTATAAGTGCTGGCTGGTAGCACAAGTAAAAGCAAAGTTTTCATCATCAAAAAGCTCTTTGTGTAATTACAAATACAAATTACTTAGCCTCTGCTTGGATATATTAGTGTCTGTTTGACTGTTAATGACTGACTGCATGCAAATATAGGACAATAAAGAGGTACAGACAACTGACAAACCTCACAGATTTCTCAGGAAGCAATTGCTATTCAGCTCTTTTGCATGATTGGTCCAATCCAGCAGGTATTTTGAGAATATTTAGACATCAGACATAAGAATAAGAAGATTTTGAGTCAGCTTTTTGTTTTATCTTTGTACAGTCTGTAAACAATGTGCATTATCCCTAAAATTCAATTAAACAGTAAACAATGCTGCAGCAGGACAAAGCAACAAAAAACAGCAAATACAATTTTTAAAACTACATATTTGTTAATTTAACAATAAAAAAAATTGCCTCAAAAATGTTAAACAGCAGGGTGATTGACACAAAGAGGTCAAAATTCACAAACTCTTAAATTTAAATATAAAAGCTACAATTTCAGCCAGGCTAAGTAAAAAGTAAGGCAGATAATTTAACGTCCAATACATTTGAACAGCCTCAGAAGTATCAAAAACTTGTGTCCCTTGTGATATTTGAAGTTTTTATATTTGAAGATATTTGAAGAATATATCTTAATCTTAAAAAGGTGCCAGACAGAATACAACGCCTAGAAAAAAATAATGCTTGCATAAGGAAAGATGTTCACAAGTGAATAAACTTATCAACAACTAGAAAGGCAGCATTTTTAGCAGAGAGCTCTTCATCACACTATCAAACAATATGAAAGGTGCTGCAAGCTGAAACTGAATTTCTAATCAAATCTGCTGACTTTTGGACAGGTTTCTTTCTGCTTTACATTTTCTGATATGGGTAGCAGTGATACAATGACAGCGATTCAGCACAAACTTGCCACTGACACATCAATTGCTGAACAAGGAGCTTCAGTTCGTCACTGCTCCAATGACCCAGGAGGGTCATGACAAAAGAATAAAAATAAAGCTTTCAATGACCAATTTTCTATTAATTTCTACCTTTATCCATATGGCCATACCTTTTGCAGTTGATTGATCTCCTTCTGCTTGGTGTGAAGGGCCACCAAGGTTTTCTCATGCTCTATCTGCAGCTGCTGCTTCAGCTCTATAGCCTCATGCATATGCTGAGGAGAAACAGAGAGAGGGAAAGCATGTGGTTATGTTGAAGGATGTTATTTAGAGATAATAACACAATCGTTCTCTATTGACGGTGACAGATTCAACATAGCTATACCATGAAAGCCTGAACAACTATCAAAATCTGGCTGTTGCTAACCCTGGCATTGAAAGGGAGGTGTATTCTGCAGTGGCCTGGCTACCATCCTGGCAATAAGCCTTTGTGAGAAATTGAACCAACTGGCAATTAGCTGCAGGAAACTCTGCATGCAGAAAAAAGAAAAGCACACAGTTTGTAAAATCATGATTGTTGAAATATGGAAAAATAAAATTCACCAAAGTCTCGCAAGGTTAAAACAAAGTAGTTAAATTAAAAGAGTAATTTGACATTTTGGGAAATTATACTTATTTGCTTTCTTGCTGAGAGTTAGAAGAGAGGATCTAACTTTCATATGTTGTTGTTTAATCCATACAAAAAACCGTGAAGTGGAAAACTTCAACATGTGGATTTAGAGGGGGTTATGTGTTATGAGCAGTGACTTCCTAGAGTCTTGTTACCATTACAGATTAAACATCCCAGTCTTTAGGTTAAGCTGAGCTATTGTCTTCTGGCTGTGGCCTCATATTTACTGCACATGAAAGCAAATTAGCCTTTTCCCAAAATGTCAAACTATTCCTTTAAAGTCAAATTTAGCAATTTCAAGCACTCAAGTGTTGAGTTCACTGTGGAAGCAAAGGGTGTTATATTAATGAGCTTTTTATATAATTTGTAATGTATATCTATCAGATGCAACCTACTGTATACTCCGAAGTGACTCAGACAAAGCTGTCACACATGGTCACCCACGCTGATCCGAAATCTACCCTTTCCCAAATTAGCCGAGTCATGACTATATAGTATCTACCCACTGAGTCACGACTAGCTGCCACATCTAGCAGAAACAGAGTTAAGGCCATAAGATGTTTCTGCAGGCTTAAGAAGAAAAGACAGCTTAGAAAGCTCTGACATTCATCATTTTCTCTCTGTGTTCTCTCTCCCTTGAAAAAAAAAAAGAAAAGCCTCTTTACCTCCCGGAGTGGCTTCGAGGTGTCCTGAGCAGGAAGCCACTGCTTTGCATAATCAGGGAGAAGCTCTAAGCTGCAGAGGACTGGGCTGGCTGAGAGGCTGTCACTGGAGCCTTAGAGAAAACTACTTTTTTTAACCCTTGGATGCTCAGGGAGGGCTTGATGAACTCACCTACATTTTCAGCAAACACCCTTAGATGGCACGTTGAAACATAACAAGGGTTTAAACCATCAACCTGCCTTACACAAGTCTACTGACACTATAAAGAAAGCAATCTTTGAGACAGGTGATGTTTACTGATAAGCAGAACTTACCCATGTTACACATCAAAGTCTATGTATATCTGTCTATGTACATAGTCTATGCATATGTGAAAAAAGTTATATAAAGCCTTTTGTGTCTCTAAGGGGAGTTGCACAAAGTCTGGATTGCTTTCCTATTTTAACAAAAGACACTTTTTTTCAGAAACACCATACATTTGTCTTGCATATTGCCCTTTATAACTTCTTTTATGATAGAAAGGCCCAAAATAAGATGTGGTCATGTTGATTCGTGTCTTAATCCCCCCATAGAAATGTGACAATAATCTTTTTTTGTTACCAGATTATATAACTTTAAAGCCAAGACTGACAGTACTGTATCTCATTAGTTTTGACTGAGGAACCCTTTTTTATTTGTTGATGTTTCTCCACCCACAACAGCCTGTGTAATTTTCTCTAAATAGTCTCTTTGTCTTCATAATCAATACACAATGAGAAAGTGACAAACCTTTCTTTGCTGTATTAGGGACTGGGTCAGTTTTTCTCAGAAGGGTACATTTCTCTCTCAAATATCCTGACAAACAGACAATCGATAGGAGATGCAGGGAGGCGAGGATTTGTAATGAGAGTGCCGCTCACGGCACAGTTAGACTGTGTCTGATTACTATTGGCAGACCATAACTTGACGAAAAAAGAGCCTCTCCCTGAAACCAATGTCACTTCACCTCATGAGTTGAATCAACTTCCTTCTAATGTTTTCTTAGAAAACAAACACACCAGATGGGAATGTCTCCAAAAGAGGCAGTGAAAACAAATCTCCAGACAAATCTCAGAATCTGATGAATGGTGGGAGCCAGACAGAACCACTGAAGGGAAAGAGGGACGAGTGAGTGAAGATGGGAATGCTGGAGAAATGGAGCAAGATATACAGTGTGTCAGTGAAAAAGTGGACAGATAAAGTCAGCGGTGGTGGTGATGGGGCAGGGATGGAGGATAAAGGGTTTAGACTTGAACCTTTGAGACGTGTTGCTCTGGGGTCTTCACCACCAAAGAAAAAGAGAGATGGGGAATAAACTATTCATGATATATAGTATCAATCCACTTAACTAAATAGTGATTCATTTATAGAATGAATCCATATCTGCAGATAATTATATCTCCCTCCTGTGGGTAGAGAAAGGAAATGTTGTTCATTGGGGATACTTTAATAAAGTAATGAAAGATTTTAGTTTCTTCAAGAAAAACTCAGTTCTGAAGCACTTACTGACAGCATTTCTGAGTTCTCCTCAAGAATCAAAATTGCTTTCTGACATTATTAAGTTATCTGGAGATGGTCTTTTTTACTCCACTCTCTCTCAGTAAAGATGATTCAGGAGAAAAACTCAAAGTGAGTATTGATCGTATGATTAATCACAACATAAAAACTTAATCAAACTTGGATTTATAAGACGGAATACAGTAGATACTCTCATGTCACGTGTAAAGAATATGAAATGAAACACACAGAGGACAAAGACTTGGAGGGATGGAGGGACATCGCACCTTTAGAACCTGTTCCAGGTTCTCCACTTTGCCTTGGAGTTGGCTCCTCTGCTGCTGGGCCACGTCTCTCTCCTGGCTCACTACAGCGAAGGTCTGTCTCAGCTGGTCATAGTCAGATCGCACCTACATGAACAGAAAGAGTCCAGATGCAAGTGAGGGAAGGAAAAGAAACAGATTATTAACAACATGGATATAAAAGGCCAAATAAAACGACGCAGGCAAACAAAGTGAGGGCACACATTTTAATCTCCTGTTTTACTTGAAGAGTTTCAAATTGTATCCATTATTCAGTTTTTTTAAGAGGAAAACAAGCATGCAATTTTGATGAGGTTTGTTCTTGCAGTAGACCTACTTTTTACATTTATGAATAGAGGCTGTTTATACATTTTTTCATTTTTCTTGGCTGGAGGGTTGATTGGGAGTTCACAGTCTGAAGAGAAATTAATCAACATGCTTCCATTTAGCCTTGATGAGACAAAGCTGCTGACTTGAGTGTTCTGCTTCATTGCTCAGAGGCCTTGAGCTAAGCTGGTTCTTCTAAAGGTGGCCTCACAGGATCAAGTTGAACCATCCCTCAGCCATACACCAATCACCTCATTAATTAACAAGACAGATGAGCGCACGATAGATAAGGTCGCTTATGCAAAGTGCACAAAACTAGACTGTTGCAAAGGAAATGAGTTCATTCATATTGTGGAATTCATCTCTGGAGCTGGAGTCAGAAGCTCTAGTACCATCTGAGCTATATCATATGGGACAAGCAGCATTATAATAATTAGCATTATTATTTTCAAGTGTACTATAATAATACATTTTATTTTAAGAGCACCTAGATACTCAAAGACTGAAGAACACTGAGTCCAATTCAAGCTTTATAATAATTACTATGATCTGTCATAATAAATTCATATTCTTTTGAAACTGTCAGAGATAAACAGTTAATTCTCTTAAACGCTGATAAACAGCCTCAACAGACAAAGTACAATTTATTTTCCGTGATTACTTTCTCTAATGAAATCATCACTTTCTTGTTTCCCTTCTCCTCCTCTCAGGTTCTGTCTCTCTCTTTTCCCTCTGTCATTCCTTCATTCTCTTTCTATGCACAGGCCACTACATGTTGCCTTTGTCTTTGCCACAATTGCCCTTACAAGCCAGTCACACTCGTTCATACAGTATATCTGGTGGGACTAGACACACTTTTGCCCCACTTCCTTTTCATCTCTGTGCCCACCTTGTCAGTGCACAGATGGCATCTTTTTGTGTGGCACTGTGGAGCAAAAGCATCAAGCTGAGTCCCTGGACACATGTCAAACCTGCCCCCTCTGTGAAAGTCACTATTAGCGCCAGAGTAGCTAATCGCCTACCATCACAGACTGTCTCAGTCTGGGTCTGTGTGAGTGTTTATGCATGCATGTGTGAAGTGGGAGACTCTGGATGACTGTGCCAGCAAAGACACAAGGATAGGAGAGGAAACGCAGCAATTATGTGTAGCACAAAATATAATTTGACCATGGCCTGGTTGACTATTGATCATCATTGTGCATGTGTGTCCTTGCAATACATGCTTATAAAGTGCATATGTGAATGCAGTACCTGGTCATACTTGGATGCCTTCAGGTGGTGGTTGATCAGCTCAAGGTTCAGACGATTTTTCTCCTGCAAGGCAGCATGGAGCTTTGCTCTCTGAAGAATAAAAACGGGAAAGAAAAGAGAGTTTAGTATGTTGTTACATTATGATACATTATCTTCCTCATTGCAAAGACTTTTGACTGCATCATGTATGCAAGCAGCACAGCGTAACTCCATCTTAAAACTATTATATAAGCGACAGATGAAAGACTCAGGTTAGTGCCGACCCCTCCCTCCGTCTGTATGCATGTGTGTGTGGGGCTAAGCTTTTCTCTAAGATGCTGTCTGGAGGACAAAACCCACAGCTGCATACTGTCACCCTCCATTTGGTATGTAGCATTAGGAATGGAGAGCTAAAAAAGCGGTGGGGGCAGAGGAAGAAAGAGACAAGGAGAGAGAGGGATGGAGGGTTAAAGGAAGGAAGCTGGGGTGGAGAGGTGGTAGGAAAGATGAATTAGAAGTGGGAAAAGGTTTGAGGGGGAAATATTAAAAGAAACAAACTACAGAGATGAATGGATGGAATAAGGGAGTTGAATGCTGAATGTGTCAGTCGGATGTTAAATAAGCATAATGTCAGTAAAACATAGCGAGTGCAATATGAGATTAAGTTGCATAGCACGTAAAAGGACTAAAAAGAAGTGAGCAGCTCCTGTCTGCACTCTCCACTGCCCAGATTCACATTCAGAAGTTGTCATGCCGCTGGTGCTGCAGGTACTCAAGCATTACATAATTACGCCAGACTCAAACTAGGCCAATGCTCTCCTCCTATCACAGCTCTGAGCATTCAAGGGTGATTTCAGTGCAACTGGTCATATCCTGGCACATAATACCCCTTCATGCTAGTGCCCTGACCTCATACTGTTGATTGTCATTCTCAGCATCCTGACTATGATATGTGTTTAAGTAATTTATAATAGCATTCAGGACTTTTCTCTATTCGGCTTTGTCTTTAAACAAAAAGTAACATGAGTCAATCACAGCTTTTGTTTTTTGTGGAGCGTCTAAGAGGAAGAAAGGGTGGCTTCAAGAGCAGTAGGGTTTTGTTTCAACATGTCTTATTGATCTTAAAATATTGAAACCCAAATAAAAATAAACACATTTATATCCTCCAACAGAGAGATTTAATCCAGTTGCCTTCTAACTATTTGTAGGTTTTAAAGTGAACTGGAGTGTCTGAAATGCTTCTAAAAGCACAGCTGTTTGTGTTGTTTTTATTCTGAACACAGAGGCTGCATTATGTAAACGGTTGTACCACCGTGATACACCATGCCAGCTTCGGCACAAGAAAAGATTGTGCAGCTCGAAGGTATATGATCTAATTTATCATTACTAATCGAGGAACACAATAAACCCTAGCCAAGAGAAGAAAAAAGAAAAACAGATAAAGTGAGGGGCAATTCAGGTTCATCCATCTCTTTGTGTGCAGGCAGAGAGGCTGTCGGAGGAAGACACAATCAAACCAAGACACAGATAGAGAACAGACAAGGACAGGAAGACAGAGACTGGTGAGTGAGTTCACTTGCTGCTCTTATTGTGTAACGCTGTCACCACAGCACATCACTCCAGACTACAAAGCAGTTCTGTACTGAGCCACACCTAGCTACAGTAGCAGCCAGAAATGATCTTGTTCTTCTGCCTCTGACTGGTAATTATGGAGACTGCAGTCGTCCTCTGCGCTGACATCCCAGGACATGGCCTTGTAGTTGCCACCATAAGGAAGTGCGGTGGGGGTTGGAAGGGATGTAAAGATAACTGGAAGGAAGGGTTGTGTTGAAACTTTAAGGAGGGAGGGGAAATTGACAGACACAGACAAAAAGACAGGTCGGGAAAGTTTAGAGATTGGTTGACGCTGCCACAGTAGGAAAGAAACAACAACAAAAGAAAGAAAGAAATGTAGAAAAATAAAAAAGGATGACCTTTTAAAAGGTTTCTTTTTAAGGGCCTCAGGAATGATGTCTGCTTCTCCACTTCCTCCCACTTCCAGTGAATCACACATTCACAGCTCTGCTTAACACTCCATAACATCTTGTAAAAACAGTGCTATACTGCAAAGCCAAGGGACACACACACACACACACATTTCTGTGCCAATTTAAACCTTCAATATGCACAAATAAACAGAGAAATCTGGTTTGATTAAATAAAGGATATGATAATAAGGCTTTCTCTTAAAGACAAGCAATGTGTCTGTGTCTGTGTGTGTGAATCTGTGTGCAGTTGTGAAATTTGAGATCCATATGTGCGTGCAGAAAGAGTGGACCGGCTAGGGAGAGAGACCTCAACATCACTTCGGTCTTTTCTCTCCATCTATCTCTGTCTTGCCCCCCGCCCCCCTACCCAAACACACACACACACACACACACACACATACACAATGATGCATGCTCTTTCCCTTCCATCACCACCACGATTATCCTTCTCTCCCCAAACCCACTAATTTAGCTGCTGGCCCTAAATCTACTCTGCTCACTGTGGCCAGCCTCTCACTGAGTCTACTGTGTGTATAGTGAGTTTAGACGTGCAGGCAGGTGGATTTTGTTACCTTCGGACAGGCTAGCTGTTTTCCCCCCGCTTCCAGATTTTATGTTAAACTAAGCTAACCGTCTGTAGCTTCATAATGAAGGGATATATATTAAGAAGATATATATATATATATATATATATATATATATATATATATATAT
>JAVQJL010001228.1:0-21673 GCA_036024295.1 Nannoperca obscura
GACCCAACGTTCCCACCATGAGCAAGCACTAGGCGACAACGGCAAGGAAAAACTCCCTTTTAACAGGTAGAAACCTCGAGCAGAACCAGGCTCTAGGTGGGCGGTCATCTGCCTCGATCAGACTTCACTCACATGCAATGACTAGCGTGGTTTTACTGCGCCATCTACTGGTCATCATAGATTTTACGCTCATCTTGTTGAAAGACGATTTACCTTTGATACTTTAATTATATATATATTATATTTTATGCTAATTTAATGCAATGCTCTAATGTACTTTTATTTTGAACTTTGACTTGTAATGGAATATCTTTAGATAATTTACTAAAGTAAATGATGTACTTCTTCCATAGTAATGTACTGTATTGTTACATTACATTTTTTTACACAATCTTTAGACATTCAGTTACCACTTGTGCCCTGTGGATGGGGGCATTGTCATCCTGGAAAGCTAAGAGAGAAATGCTTTATGTGATAGAAGTGCTGGCTTAAAATGTATCTTTATTTGTATTTTTTTATGCTTTTCCATGTTATTTCATTCCCTGTATTCTATTGGTGGTAGAAGTACTCAAACCTTTACTTAAGTAAAAGTAACAATCAAAAACTAAAAGTTTTTTTTAGTTAGTTTTAGTTTTTGATATGTTTTATGTATAATCTTAATTTTAAAAGTAAATAGTATAAAGTAGCAGAAATGAATATACTCAAGTATAGTACCATAAAATTGTGCTTAAGTAAATATACTTAATTATTTTCCACCACTGCTACTGTTCTATTGTTTGCACTACCCTACTTACAAAATAAATTTGAGTGTAATATAGTTGTGTACTTCAAGCCAACAGCAGTTTCCCTTTCAATGTTCTGTATAGACTGTTAAATAAAAACTGCTCAAACATTAAATTGACATCTTCTCTCAACTGTTAGAGCTGCTTGTTTATTTTTTGTTACATCTTGAAGCAATGTAATTGTCATGGTTGAGGAAATACAGAATACACAACATGTCAAGAGCAGCTCAGCCATTGTTCTTTAAACAAGTTCATGCTTGGGAGTGTTTTTTTAATGTGTAAGGCTTGTGAGCACACACGCGTGTAGCCCTCTATCTTCACCCCCCACCCCAAGCTCAGCCACACACATTTTGATAATTTCAATTGGAAGATGATGTGGAGGTCAATGCCCTAAGACAACTCCTGAGCTGAAACAACGGATTACTGGTTGATAACAGATTATACAGCTAAAATATATAGGTTAGAAAAGAATATAAAATAGAGATACATGTGTATACATAAAATACACACAAGTGGCATTCTGTTTTCCATGTCCTGATCTAAGTAATTCTACTTTACTCTTTTATTTCCTCCATGGCCAGCTCTCAGAGCCAGGTTTAACTCATTTAGGTGTGTTTATTGAGATTAAGGTGGGAATATAATCAGATTATGACCTTGCTCGAGGCCTGAATGGCTGCCAAGAGGGAACAGACCACCCGTGGACTAAACCACAGCTTTCTGGCTGTGGCTTCCTAGTTCAAAAGGCCTTTTCATTAATGCTGTGATATGATTAGTAAGGCCACCAGAGTTGCAGCTAACATAAAGTTGAGGACTGTGGTATCAATCGCCTCAGTATTTCCAAACAATACATCCCTTTGACCCCAGAGTATTAGGATACAAGTGTTGTAATACGCATATGAGTAAATAAAGACTATGGATTTGTTTATTGTGGCACCTCTTGACATGTTCTAGTCCAAGCCGTTTAGTAGTAATGTAACCCTCTGGCTAAAACATGTTGCAGTACACGGTTTTTATTCATTAGGAGCTTTTCATTTCTTAATTTCTTCTTGTGGAATATTAACTATTGCCATTGGTACAGAAGCTAGTACAAATAATACCACCGCCACAGTCACTATATAAGAGGTGGGAATAAAAGCATCAATCCCTCTATCCAAGTGTCACACAACGTTTGATAGAACAAGGAAAACAAGGTTTAAATGTCTCTATTGTTTCCAGTATATTGTATAATTACATAATTCCGATCCCTGTTGATCTCTGTATAATGCTAATTGGCAATGATCACATTCTAAAACAGACACAGCCTTCAAAATACCCAGTTAAAATACATTACAATCATTTCCAACCTCTTTTGGCTTGTGACCCTTAAAACCTGCACTTTAACAGATTTTTTGGGCCACGTGGGGGCAGTGAAGACTAGCTCAAATAATGACACTGATATGGAGTAAAAACAGTTGCTAACTGTGTCTGTTTGTTGTTTTGTGCTGGGTAGGTAGCCTGTAATGGCTTTATAGAGACCTTCATTGACCTTAAAGATGCTATAAATGCTCTGTAGATCTAAGGGAGGCTGCAGAGTTCGGTGATAATTCTCTGTGAGTTGTTCACTATGAGCGACCCAGATAATATACAAGTAGAAGAGCCTTTGTGGATATAAAAATGTGATAATAGCTGCAGTAATCATCTGACAACCCCTTCGATCCTAGATAATGTCAAGTAATGTAATTCATTTAATTTGTCTTTAGCACAAAATAAAACAAAACAATTCCATATGATGTTTAGCCATGTCGTTTGTACATGCTGCTAATGCTGACTCATTTTCTCCATTCAAAACAAATCTGTTGGTGGTTTGATCAGGTCTATTTGTGTGCTGCTCAGAGGTAGGCGTGTGTTTGTTGCAGCATTTGTTTGACAAAGGCATGCAGTTACAGATTTCAGTTGCTGCTTGCGTGATCTATTGGCCTGTGTTAAATCAACCAGTTAAACTGTCTGATTTAATACAACCCATTGTGGTCGTTGAACAAGCAATTAAGATCTTATCCAAAGTCAGCAAACAGCTACGACTTAATGTGCTCCACATTACAATGAGTGTTTAATCTTAGTTTCCAATAACAAGTTTCTATATTATATGATATCCCTTCATGTTGGGATTTAAACAAAATAAAAACTTAACTGCAGTTTCATCTTGTGTTCCACTATGAAATCTTAGTCTATGTGACCTTATTATTTGATTTATACTGTAAGTATTTCATGCTGTTTCATCTAATGTTTCTGAAGGACAAGGAACCAATTCTTGTTACCTGGTCTAGTTTGAATTGCTTCTCACAGTCCAAGTTGCTTCACTTGCTGTTGCAAATACCCCAGAGCCATCTCAGTGTCATAAATGGGATTAACTCCATGTTTCTGTTTGATCAGTGCATTTGTAACAAGTTAACCTGACAAGAAAAATTGATTCACGCACACATGGGTTGAAAGTAATTAAAAAGATTAAGCTTGTCTCGAAACTAAATTGCCAGAGCAAAACTTTGGAGACTCTTTACATTTATATTTCTTAGTATGCACGTATGTCATGTGACATCATTCACTAAAGTTGAATTCAGAAAATTAAAAAGTGCACATTGAAGATACTTTGGACAATGTGGACCAATGAAACAAACCATTCTCCAAAAACTAAACTCCATGTAATTTGGTATTTTTTGTGCTATATTTGCTGTTCCAGTTCTGCTTGCTAACCCCCCCACCAACGCCTCCCCAGCCACCAACCGGGCAGGTTTCCACATCCTCCACACCATTAGGATTTCTAGGAGCGTATAGTTTCAACTGAGCAGAACTAATTGCTGACCACAGATCAACCATGTATTGTGATTCATTCATTCAGACATTACATCAATCATTTCCTGTATGCTTAGCGTTACACTTCAGACTAACATCCAAACCATATCCTTATCACATGGACTACAGGCGAGAAACAACGAACTAAGCAGATTTTAATTACAAGATATTTTGTACATGCTATGTGCCACTGCTGTCATGTATTTGGTAACACATTTGCTACAAACAGTCTATTGTTTCTTGTCCATGACTAGTTTGACAGACTCAGGAATATGTCTAACTTTGTCCATATTTCACTTCAGATAAAGTGTTGTGATAGCTTCTGAAATTCTCCTCATAATAATGTATCTTGATATGACCCCTTTCATTTAAAGTACATAACATACACTATGTATTTATTGTATATATCTATTGGCATCCCATGCTATCACTAAAAGTTTCCCTTTTTTCTATATCCCCTGTGAGCATTACAGCCTGCATCTTTCTAGAAAATGCTGAATACAGATTAGAATGACTTTGCATGCAGACTTTATGTACATTCCTGGATCTTATATGTATGGGTGGTCAGAATAACATAACAGCTCGATTTTCATGGTCAGGAACAGCTGCCAGCATTTGTCTTGTTACCTTGTCCTGTGCCCTGCAGTTACACTCCCTGCAGGAACATGCCTGCATGTTTCCTTTCATCTCCATTTTTCTTATATTTTCTTCCAGGTTAAGCCTTAACACAAAGCTGCTGTCTGTACTGAAGGTATTCATCAGTTGTCTATCTGTTTGTTTAACTTTAATTCAATCAGGCAAGTCAGCAAAACATATACTTCATTTTAGTACAGTGCTGGATTGGAAAAAGTCAAACAGACAAGAAGAGAAGTAGTGATTTTAATTAAACAAATGGCTTTGAAAGAGACTGACAATCAAAAGTCCCATCCTGAAATATCTCAAGACAGCTACCAACAAGAGAACAAAAAGCGTCGGCCGTACAAGTACATGTAGAATTATTAGCCTTCCTCAGACAAGTGTTTTAATGGTGCTTGGACATCACATTAGCTGTAGTAGAAGGGCACATTTTGTGAAAGTAGAATCTGCTCTTCAGACTAATAACAGGAGAAGATCTGATCTGACATCTGAACTTTAAGATTTGTGCAAAGAGCTTGGGGGACAGATGCACTTCATTTTTACTTGTCAAAGGTGAGTGGAAGAGGGCAGTGCAGGGCCAATAGGTGGTTCATTCTTTTTTCATCTAATTGAATAACAAGAAGAACATTATGAGGACAGCTGGTAGCTTAGAAAAGCCAAGGCAAAAAGAAAAAATCTATATTCTTTCTTGAGAACTTTTATGGCACTACCCAGCAACCAAGGAGAGTATGTGAAAGAATCGTTGCAGAGCATAGAAATGCAAAAAGTCAGGCTGTGAGTTGAAAATACTGAGTTGTGGTAGCTTGTTTGTGTGTGAATGTTGTGCCACTCATACACTGAAAATGAAATGTGAGTGGAATGAGCACTACCACGCAGCCTCTGGCCCCTCTTGCCCCTACTGTACTAGAGGTGCAAACATCCAGGTGTCTGTTTCCAATCAGAGGGACATAGAGGGGTGAGTCACCCCCCTCCCTTCTGCTCCCTGGCTCTGCTCGTTATTACCGGCAACAACTAAAAGGTGCTGAGGTAACTGTCAGGAGATGTAGGGGTCTGATCAACTAAACCTCTCAGAAGACAGGCATTTTTGGCCCAAGAGGAAGTAGGAGAGAAATCAGTCAGATAATAACTGATGACCGGAGGCAGACGTCAAAGTGCCAAAATACTCAGGTCACAGCGATTGATATCTCATTCAGCGAGTCTCGGGATCCATCACTGGTGGAACTAATGCGCTTATGGAAAAAAATGCTGGTTATCTGTGTCCTGCAGGTGAGAAGGATAGATTTGGATATAAAGAGACAATTCTCTTTTTCAAGCTATTCTTTAACACAAGATTGAGAAACTGATTTCATGATACTCTACCCTCAGAGGGCACAGCAGGTAATTCTATGGAGCAAGTTGTTTGTACAGTAATTAAAGTTGCACTCAATATTGTTATAAAATGTTATATATTAAACTGATTCTTTGCCAACTTTTGTAGAAATAATTGTGGAATTGTGGAAATAAATTGTGAACACTGCTTTATCACCTTTTAAGGTGACATGATGAAGTAGTTAGCAAACAGTTGCTTATTTACACATCCAGCATGATCGTTCATTTAGAGTTATGCTTGTGGCCACCCGGTGAATTTAAGTCCAATATTCACTCTCTTTTAGCTCTGTTTGTGGTCTCTACCAACTGCTAAGGTTTTTAGAGCTTTTTTATGGAGTTTTCAAATCAATCAAATCAATTGTCATGTGATAAATTGCCATTATAAAAATATAAATTACAGCAGGCTTTACAATAAATCAAATAACTATGTTAAATGTAATGTGAAAGGTGTCACTCATCGTGATATTTCACCTTGTCTTGCTCCTCTTGGTTCCCATCCAGCATTGTTTTCACCCACAGCAGGTTGTTTTCAGCAGAAAGGCTCTGGTAAAGCCACTGTATGCTCACTGGCTGGCACCAAACAGCAGTCAGACAACATTAGCGTCTAGCTGGTGAACATACTGGAGCATTTAGTTGCTTAAAAGCCAGATATGACCTCAGCAGTTGAGACCAAAACAAATTTTAAATGAAAACTAATGTTGCCATGTTTCTGCTCGATGTGAAAATAGGCAAGTGTTTGATAACGTGTTCACCATTTAGCACTTTATATGGCGATATAATGTCAGTGGTGTATTAATTTGTTACTCTGTCCTCAACACTTGGCCAAAAATCATTTGGGCAGAATTTCTTTTTCCCCATTGCTTCTCCCATTCTTTTTTTTTTTTTTCGTTTGTTGTTTTATTCCTTTTTTCTTCTTTTTCCTTTTTTTTTTTTTTTTTTACTTGCACTGATGTGAAAACTATACTCACACCAAAACCTCAAAACTGGAGACAATGGGAATAAAGTTTTCACCTGGCAGTGAAACTATACACTTATTCGCAAGCAGTGCTTTTTCACTTTTGGTTCTTGACTTGACTGCTGGTGCTTGTTTATTTTTACTCAGATAAAATGTTGAGTAAAGAACTTTTATTTGTAATGGTATAACTGCTTCTTTATTTCATTAGGCTTGGATACTTCTTCCACAGAAAATGGTCCAGTGTCTTTTAAAAGAATTAAGGTGATACTTCCTTTCTGATCTGTTCAGGGACACTTTGTTATCTCAGAAGCAGGCATGTGGTCAAGGGTAGGAATCAGTCTCCATTTCAACACGCATGCAAATATGTTCGCTCTTAGCAGAGACTGTGTTTTGACACTTTTTGAAACTGGGATTATCTCACTACATGAGAATTCACTCACCTCCATCTGTTAAAAATATAACAGAAATTTCTGTGCTTCAAGTATAAAGTCCAGTGGGTCTATTATGTAAATGGCCAGGAGCAGCACAGATTGAGATTTGATATGGATAGAGTTTCATAAATCTCATGAATTGCTTGAAGCCTTGTTACTACATTACACTGCTGAGAGCTTCCCAAGTATCGATTTCATGGATATCATTTGTCTCTGTTTAATATGAGACAGATGTCTCTTTCCCACATTTGAGATGCAATGTTTTATATATGACTGACTGTAGCAGGGGGTTGTTTGTTTTCTTAGCCTCTGCTCTTCCTGTGGACGAGATGTGGGCAGTCACAGCGGACAGTGGCATCATGCTGCAAGAGTCTCATGGGTAAAAATGAAGCGGGGATGAAGGACTAAATGTGTTTACACATCCACACATTCTACCAGTACTCAACATTCCTGACCTTAAGTAACACAACTTTGTTTGAATTTCTCTAAACTCTCTAAACTTTTCTTCATCTCAAGTTTTAATTGAGGAAATTTTGAGGCTGCTGTTATGTGTGCAAATGTGTTTGCTCAAAGAGACAAAACTGGAAAAGCTGATTATATTTGTTTACTTATTAAAGTGACCACCGGTCTGCAGGAATCTGCTGGGAAGAGACTCAGTGAAATACATGACACAGGAACTAAAAATATCTTGTGATTTTCTTTTTGATGGAAAAATTGCATGTTAGCTTAAGGAGGTTATGTAAATCAAAGATGGTGTCTGATCGAACAGTTTGCACATGCAAACATTTTTACGTGTTATGTACAGAAAATGTTTACACTAAATAAAGCAGACCTGACATGGCATGTAGAAGTTGAAACAATCAGAGAAAAGTTCAGCAAGGTTAAATCTCTCTCCGAGGCCTCCTCGAAGCACAGGCATGCTATGAGGTCTGTTTGGCAAGTTTCAATTTCTGGTCTCTTGGTGAGAAAGTGTATACAATTCAGACATCTTTTGAACTAATGTGCCTTTTTGTCATAATGCAGTCTTGGCATACTTGGAAGAATTTCACGGGCACTTTTTAAGTGAGTTCCATGATTATATTTCAGCCTCTCACACATATTAAAGAAATGAAAAATCTCCAGCTGCAGTGTCAGTGTAGCACAATCCATCAACGACAGTTTCACAGATCACATCACAGATGCTTAGCCTCAATGCAGTCCTGTTAACCTCAGGCACAGCAGGAGATAATAACTAAAAGAAGGCCCCTTTTAAAGACAGCATTGTATGCCATATGTTCAATATAAATATTCACATCTCTTGCATCAATCAAGTGTCACTGCATTTAGGATTTGCCTGTGGTTCTAAAAGTTACTCTTGTAAATAGAGTTTTTAATAAAAGCAAAGAAAAACTGGCCTCTCCCCAAGCATGGCAGATATTAATGGTCAACTCACTTAGAATGTATTGTATGGAGCACTGTGCTGCAGCAGGCAGGAGTCGTTGATCTATGAGTTGTGCTATGGTTAACTTTTCTAGGCCCTTAAAAATATTATCTTCACTTTGGCAAATATTTTTGGAACTCATTTGTCATTGTTCATTGTCATTGTTCAATGTGCACAGATGGTCAATCATGCCATATCTAAAGAAAACATCTGACTGTGATATACTTTGCAGATAAGAGAAACTGAAATACAGATAAGTTGTCAACCACCTTTCATCACAAACAAGCTGGCAAGTGCATGTGTTGTTTATCTTTGGCTATGTGTTATAAGTAATTTCTCTGTGATTTGTTGTTGTTTTATGAGCAACTTAACATATAAACAACAAAGATTTACCTTCAGCCTGGGACAAATACATTTAATCTTCTTTCTTTCTATTGTCAATGTTGCTGTGATGCACCAAGAACAGTTTTCCTTAAAGGCTTTTTAAATGCTCATCTACAGTATATTTACACCTCAGAGGGTATAAATCCTACTTATATGATTTATGACAAATGTTGCAACAATATATTGTTGTTCAACAGTTCAACTGGGTGTAATTAAATAGGAAAGAAATCCACATGTCTCACTGAGTACAACATATTTGTAGGAACATGCATTTAAATGTATCAAAAGTAAAAGATGTGTCACTTAGAAGACAATTCAAATAAATTGCAATCTTTGCAGTCAATATGTACACTGCAATTTCCTGTGTTTGTGTTGCTATCTTGTTTTATTCTGTAAACATAACAACAGCCTGTGACCAACTCTGATTTTCTCCAGTCCCGCGTGATGTAGTGATAAGTTACAGGCAGAAAATCAAAACAAGAGTTGATCAGAAAAACTTAAATTAAAGCCTGATGATGTTTGTTCAGAACAGCTTTTGCATTGCTCATACCAGTTACGCTGACAAAAAGACAAAGAAATCTTTTATTCCTGCTTTTAAGCTGTCAGGCAATGATACAAAAGCACGCCTTTTATTCTCTGGTATAAATTGAACTGCATTGTATTTCCTCTGGTACTCTCTGTGTCTAGCATACAGATATTAAAGTGGTGTTGATCTTCTATCTAACTCTTGGCAACATAGCAAATGAGCACATTCCTTGAATTGAATTGAAAGAGAGAGAAGATATAGACTAGCATTTCTCATTGCTTGAATTGATACAAAGATTGAGAGATTCTGCTCACTGAGACAGATGATAAAAATGATAGGAAACTGCCTCACACAAGGAAAGGATATAAATGAGCAGGTTAATGTGCACCACATGTAACATGCCTTGAGATCTGAAAATGTTGAGCTGTAAATTGAATTTTCTTGTTAAAATTCAATCCGCCCAGAATGTTAAAGAGAGTGCAATAGATCCCTCAGGATTTTACCTTTAGCTCATATTCTGATACAAATCCTAAAAAAGATCCTGGTGTTAAATCTAAATTCCTGCTACTGTATTACTGTCAAAGTGTATCTGTGTCTGTTTAATGAACAGCCTACACTGCGTACATTAAAGCTAACACAATGACTAATTTAATGTTATTTTTATGGAACAGTTTTGTACTAGTTTCATGCATGCAGTTTATTTGTTAAACTGTCTATTCAATTCAATTCAATTCAATTCAATTTTATTTATATAGCGCCATATCATAACAAAGTTATCTCAGGGCACTCTCTATAAGACAATACAAGCTCGTGTTGTGTGGACAAACTTTGTTCATACATACAGCACTTATTTTTAAATTGCATTTAAGACCCCAATATTTCCAACGATATTTTTGTGTGTCACACATATTACACAATATGCGCACAACATATAGAATATTTTCATTTAAAGTAATGTTGCAGCCATAAAATAACAAACAAAAGGAACATTGTCTTGGCTATAGTTCACTCTATAGTTCACTCAATGAACTGTTGGAACAGGCAAAAACAAAACATGCAATGCTGTCATACATTTTTTGTAAGTTAAAAGCCACATATGGGAAACTTTAAGGGGAAAATCTGGGTTCAAAAGGTTAAGAAAGCATACAAGTTCTGATGACAAATACTTACTTTTCTTGCATGTTTGCTTTTCAACCCACCATACAACATGTGCTGTCATCGCATTATATGACAGATAGTATTGAGTTTTTTCACAGTGCTTTCACATACTCTTGGCCTCGGTCAACCAACACAGACTCTTTCTATTTTGGTTATAGTCTGACTCTAATGAAAACATCTCAGAATATAACAGGAGGAGGCAAAAATTAGACTGATCTCAGAAAGACAACCATTAAGCAGTGACAAGCACTGACTTATTTTCAGTACAGCTAGAGTTAGCTGCTGGTGCCCAAGTAGTTAGAAACTGGGCCAGTAGTACAATGAATTGATTTATTGGCACATGCTCCTGTATCATTTCATTTAAATGTTGGAAATAACAAGAAAAAGTCTGAAATATAGTACATTAAAGGTATTAAATCCAGAGTTTTGTAGAATGACATAAAGACAAGTGAAAGTCCTCATAATGCCAAGTAAACAGTAAACGAAATACTGGGGTTCATGAAAGTGTCTACGCTATGCCAGCTGTGCGTGATATTACATATAGTGTTGGAGAGGTGTGAGTGCATGTTAATTGAGCAGGAAATGAAAATGACTTACTGCAGACGTTTTTGCATGTCTGTTTTTGATTATTTATCTATTTATTTGTAACATTAATTTAGTTCTTCGTTGTGCGCCCAGACATTTTTTGCATGTAATCGGAGCAGGTTACCTCGTGAGAACGCTTTTAAAAATAGTGCATGGCTGATGCATAAATATATTAATGTTTTTTTTTGCCAGCCATGTCATGAGACGTTGGGACGATTGTAATTGACTTTTTCACACACTGTAAGTAAACCAAGTAAAAGCATCTGCTGCTCTTAAAGGCTCTTTTCTCAACAAAAACTACAGAATAAAGAGAAATATTTCAATCACGTAAGCTATACTGATGTATGCATTTATATGTAAAGCAGACTAATTAGTGAATAGTTCCTGAATAATTCTGATAAAAAAATGATATAGGTGAGATATTTGACTGTACAATGTTAATGAACATGTATTTAACTATTGGCATGTGATGGAAATGTACTCTATATCCATATGAATGTGTATCATGCTGACTTCATCTCTGTCTCTTGAGCATTCTTGCCATGAAACTGTCCTTCTGTCTGTCCTCGCTAACCCTTGGGAATTCATTCTGTTATGGAATTCCTTATCTGACTGCTGACTTGTTTTGGCTTTGCTACCTTCACATACTTGGCTTCCTATAAAAACAGTGTAACCAGGTTCTTCCTGGTCCTTCTTGACTGTGACACCCCTTGAGTGCACATTAACAGGTCCTTTCTGCAGAAAGCGTAATAAATACTCAAAAGACTTTGTTGATTCAGAGACTCTTATTTCCAGATTGCCACCACAGGCAGCCACTGTGGTTTTCAATTATCTTTGAATGAAGAGCTAAATGGCACAAAACCAATAATACTTCCTATGATGTACCGTACATAACAGTTCATATTTTGTGTTCTCTCAAGTAAAGTTGTGCATCATACAGAGGTGGATCATTAGGTCGTAAATACAGCACCATTGTGTCTCCTCAAACCTACCGTCACAGTGACCAACTGACAACAAGTTAACCGAGAATGCACCACTAGTTCATGAATGACATGAAGCAAACCATTCATTTAACTTGTCACATCCACATGATTAGCTAGCACAGCCAAATTGATAGTATATTAATAAGCTGATGTGATGCTTCAGGCTATTTTAGCCACCCTATCAGCATGGCTCTGGGGATGGCAATGATAATTTATTGGTTGGTGGACCACTTTAATCCAGTTTGAAATATCTCAACCATCTATTATATGGATTAAGACAACATTTTGTATGGACATTTGTGGTACCCACAGAATGTCTGGTGTTTTCACATATTGTGAGTGTTATGATTGTAAGGTTATAGTGGTTACCAATCAAACTTTAAACCACACAGGGAAGAAGGAATAACACATTTCTGTTATATTATATTTAATGTCTTAGATTATGTTTTTTCAACCTTTTATGGATAAACAATATTTTGTAGACCAAGCTTTGCAGCTGACTGCCTCAAATTCGTGGTCAACTCAGTCGATGACTCTCAGGTAGAGCTCCACTGCAAAAGGAAAATCCTTTTCACATTGCTTGTGGATTTCTTCAGGAATTCAAATGTAGTCTCCATCTTGTTTTGATTTTACATGCTTCCCTGTGTGACCTAATCTTCTGACATTGGTACAATACACACAAATGACTGAAACCAAGCCAGCAGCCATGTCTCGGCGATATACACTGCTCAATGTGACAAAATATGCCACTGCTAAACTAAATAAATCAGCTTTGAATTATTTCATAATGAAAAGTGTTCAATGTGAAGCCAGATGCCAGAGGTTTTGCTCTCATACACAATCTGATCGCCTGTTGATTGACAGGTTAAAAAAATCCCAGCACAATCTCGCTCTCGTAATTGTTATAAACAAAGAAAAACAAATCAAGTGTTAAACTTGACAAATTAAACAAATAAAATCATTCTCAGTAAAACAAACCAAGAATTAAACTTGACAAATTAAACAAATAACCTCCATAATGCTTGCATTTTGTTCGCTCTCCTCTCAGAATTTGGTTTCTACCTTTTATTTATACAAGGTACTTGGGAACAATACAAATGCATTATTTAAGAGACTCCACAGGCATGCACTTAAACACAAAACAGTCATACTCCTTATTTATGGAAAAAAACATAAAAACATAATTCACTGGGACTGTAGTTACCTTCCAAAATTATCCTAAGCAAGTAAACCATCTCTATGATTTCCATGTCTTTTACAGTAATAACCATTATTTCATTAGAGTCTAGAGTCTTTGTTAATAAAAAACATTAAGATACCTTAAGATAAACATTTGAAAACAATACATTACATTTTCAATTTAATTTGATTCTGTTTTGTTTGGAGAGTTATCACATTACAGGCAGACTGTTGCAGTTGTTGTTTCGACTGCCCAAGGCCATTCTCCACGCACTGTAAAACTCTTCCACATATTAGTTTCATAATAGGATGTTGCCACATTTCATAGAGGAGGGTTACAATACTCTGTGCCTCTCTGCACCTCCAACACATCTTACCCTGGCTTAGCCCCATCTGGTATAATTTAATGGGTGTAAAGTAGACTCAATTCGAATTTATACAGGACACCATTTCCCCTTCTCTGATCACATTGTTTCACATCACATGAAATCACATCTCAATATTAATCATAATTAATATACTTTTGACATCGGCTATAATTGATAATTGTTTAAAGTATGAGCATTTTTTTTGATGGGCTGTCTCTTGTACCAATTAATGGCAGATGATAATATAAGCATGGGCCTCAAGCAAAGCCCTACTATGAATAGTAATCAGTATTTGTACTGTGGCTGCCCACTGCTCCCAAATAGTTATATAGTTATACTGTACGTATGTGCTCAGTGCAGAGGAAGAATTTCCACACATCACACTCCCAGAAGAAGCCAAACTGTTATAACCATTACTTCAAGAATTACCACTCTAACCAGAAAACAAGACAGTTTGCATCTGTGTAATTTCAAGTCACATTTTCTTTTCTTTTTTTCTTTCTGTGCATCCTAGAGGTTCCTGGATCACTGAGGGCAATTCTATTGTACTTTATATCCTCTCTAAATACTGTGATTTAGAGCTCCGGTCGGAGTAACAGATTAATAAGTTTAAAGACTTGTCAGACACCAAAACACAGCACAGTGGTTTACAATATTCAGAGACAGGATTTTCCAACTTCTCACAGTGGCAGTGACTATTTTATCTTTCGTCATAACAATTGCGAGGAAAACATCATATATGCATATGGCACCTTGCAATCTGACGTCAAGTTGCAAAAGTTAAGCCTGGTTCAACTTTTTCTGTCATACGACTCTGGCAGAGCCCTCTACATTGGTACCTCTGAAAGAGCATTGTTTTATTCAGGACCAAGGTCGGTCTGAATGCGGCCTGAGAGTGTATGTATCAAAGTCATTATTATTTTAGGGATCTAAGAATAGGTTGTAGTGTTTTGTCATCAGGTTATATGTTGCCATGAAAACAACTTTAGAAAATTTGAATTAAAAAAAATCTGATTAAAATCTTGTAAATCACATTGTTTGTTATGTATGTCGTTAGATTCAGGTACGATCAAGTGCTTTACATTAGTTATAAGCTTAAATTAAGCAATGGCCAGTTCAATCTCCCCCCAGCTCAGTTTGACAAGGAACAACCTTGAAATGAGTTTACTCAGGGGGAGTATGTGTCAAGTCAAACTGACCTGGAATAAACAAATGATGTGATTTGGGGATACATCTGAGGTTAAGTTTAGACGCAACAGGAAACTATAACTTACAATGTTTCACAAACCATCCAAGACATTTTTCAGGATCTGATGCTCTCTAAGCCCTTTTTCCATTGAATTTTACCTGGTAAAGGACTCACTGTGCCTCTAATTTATACCAGAGGATTATGAGCTCACAAACAAGGCACAGTTTCACAAAAGGCTCGTCACCAAAAAGTAGCATGCAGACCCTCTGCTTGGATGCATGTCAATGATTTTCCATTAATTGGGCTCAGCTGCAGATCCTGCGAGCAGTATGCTATCCTCTAAAGAAACTGCGCCTGAGGCTAGTGGTATACACTGCTGTCTTATGGATTTTCTGTGGACTTGGCTTTTTTCCTTGTTATTTTAAATTGTGTCCACATGCTGGAGCAGTTGTTTAAACTGTTGGCTCTAAAACAAAGTGATTATTATTTTCTCACTTAGACAGAAATTTTTTGAAAAACACTTTCGAAGATCTAATGAGGAAAGTCTCACTTTTTTTTTGGCTCTTAAGTTGTGGAAGCAGAGAGTTATCTCATGCTACATGTTGGTAGTTGCTCTTCAAGAACAACGTTTAATATAGTCACACTGGTTCCCTTTCTTTGACCCTCACAAGTCACAGTTTTGTAGATTCAGGAGAAATAAATGGTGCAAAAAAAAAATAATATTCAAGATTGCTCTAACATTAAGCACAACACTCTCCAACACCTCTGCAAAACCACTGCACGTGAAAGAGATACAAGATGAAACTGGGACTTCCTGCAGAATAATCCTTTGTTAATTGGACTTTCAGTATCTGTGTGGATCATTTCCAATGATCCAGAGCAACAAGATATTTAGAGTCTGTTTCTAAATTGTAAAATGTAAACTACCACAGTAAATAGAATTACAATGTACATATGAATTATTTACTGATATCTTAAAGTTATATTTCTTAAGACAAATCTTATTTTTGATCATGTTTGTGACCCTAATTCTTCTAAATGTACTTGCCCTCAGTCATTGCTTTTCTCTACAGTAATTCCCATTATTACTGGTAAAGTACACTTTTCAGGGATTCGTAGGAAACTATGCATGCACAAACTGGAAATGGTGCTCAATGCACAAATATCATGCAATGGGAAAGCAACATTTGATTATGAGTTTAGTATCATTCATTCAGTATATAATGTGATGCAATGAATCCTCTCAGCCCACAGTTTGTGTTTACGCTGTAAACATATACACAAACTGCTCTTCTTCTGTTGGATATCTGACAGACGATACAAGGGTCATTTCAAATAGAATTCATCATCCTATCAAAAACACTTGCCATTACCTCCAGTAACCACAGGAGTAACCAGGTCAACAAGGACTTAAATCTTAAGAATTACGTATTACTACTTTTGTTTCCTACTTTTCTTGTTTCATGTTATGTGGAAACAGACTTCATCATTCACAGACAAAAATGAAAAACATGCGCTGGTGAGAAAAAAGTTAGCAAATTTTAAACAATCCTTACACATGTCATAAACACAAAGGGCACGCTTCAGTGAAAAAGATGTCTTTTAGAGACAGCATTTGTTTTGGTTGGCAGTGGTCACACAAAACCTGTGTTAGTCATGCTAACTTGATTCAGTTTCATGTGATTTCTGACCCTTCCACCACCACACACATGCTTCAGGTTAGGAACAAGAGAGTGACTGCTGGTTTTATACCTGTGTGAAACCACAGGACAGCTGCACCAACACACTGGTTTGTTATCCTTGTGTTGAGCTCAGGCATTCCCACAGCAGGATGCCTCTACACTTACATCACCAAATCAAGCGACTGTCACAACACGCCAACTTAATTTTCAAATATACTAAACTGATGATGCGTGTAGGTACCTAGTGCGCTTGAGTCGATGTCAGACAGTTTGTGTGTGTGGTCAGAACTGTAAAACTGGATCTTTTCCCTGTCTGTTTACATAGCAGTACTGAAGACCCTTCATTGTGACACTTTGTGTTTGTGTTTTATGTCAAGGCATAAATGTGTGAAACAAAATATATTTTCCAGTTCTATATCATAGAGTGGCGTGCTAATGTAATTTATTCGTGCTGCTATCAATGGAGTTACAATGAGATTACTGTGAGTGTGTGTCAAAGTAGCATGTATGCTACATACTTTGTAAGGCTTTACAATATGAAGTGAATGTTGTGTTTGGTTGTAAATACTATTGAAACCAGATAACTGATTTATAGTCCGATTTGGTTGTTTATACACACCATTGTTGTAATGCAGCTCTGGCAGGTTTCATGTAAACAAAATGTTACCCATTTTGATTTCCTGAAATAATGTTTCAGTATATTTCTGATGTGGAGTTCTGCTTTCTGACTTTTTATGGAGTGAATATGGTCTCAATATGATTTGTAAATGAAAAACACGATTTAAAAAAATTGTACTTACAGATTTTTTACTTCAACTTCTCAGATCTGATCCTTTTCGCTTTTAAAAGGCTTCCTGCATGCGTAACAGCGCAGAATCTTGTGTTTTAGTTACAAATCTTATTTTTCAGTTACAAATCATGTAATGCACATTTACAAATCATACTGAGACTATATTCACTCCATTGACAAAGCGCTGGGCCTTGGGTCGGCTTTGGTATCATGTATTGCAAATAGGACAGACAGAGAGTGCAAAAGAGCATTAGTCTGGTAGGCTAACCGCTAGTAAAGGATGTAATAAAACAAAAAACTTTGCAAATGGGGATTTCCTCAAAAATCCCCAATGAGTCGGTTGAAGGCGTCTTCTTTGTGGGAACATTTTGACCTTTGTATGTCATGTAATCAAGCCGGCAACATAGTTCTGTTCTGAACTTGACCTTCAGATGTGAAAGAGGTTTAGTCAATGTCAAGCTCAACTTTGACTTCCCAAAATACTGACCAGATGAATGTGGTTGGTAAGGTAATAGGCATAATTCTGTGTAGGCCTTGAACATACTTTAGAATTGCAACTATTCCCCAGGTACATTCTCTGTGCTTTTAAAGTGCTTTGAAAAGTGAGTGAAAAGTGATCTAAAGCTCTTTTAAGAAGAAATAACTTAGGTGGGTTGAAATGGGGGTTGGGTCAAGTCACATTCAGGTCTTAAAGACAGTATGGGATGGATTTGGATCTCAATTTCCACCTGGTAGAGACTTTGCTGGCTACCCCTCTGATGTACTTTTTTGTACTTTAAAAATAAAACTTCTAATGAAAGCCAAACCCTAATGTGAGAGAAGCCAGCAGCTGAAACAGAGATGGTATTACTGAGAGATTTTCAAGTTTTCCACAGTTTTCAGCTCCTCTTCATGAAACGTCTCATTGAATTGTATCTTATGTGAATGTTTGTTATTGTTTCACAAAAGTCAAATTGTTTTTTCAGAGGCTTATGTTGTGGTTTCATAACCAGACCTTATTTGCAATGAGTTTAAATAACATGTCATAACTGTTTTAATGACCATACTGCCAAAGCATCTTATAAACTAGCCGTTGCCCTTAAAATATGTGCACAACCATAGAGTGCCAGTGTTTGGGGATCTGCCCCGCTGCTGGTGCTTAGTATAGTATCAGTGTTCAATATCATTTTGTGCTGCACAATGTGTTTTGTTCAGGAATGCAGAAATGAATGGGGCCATGGTGCTACCCATCACTGTAATGCATTACATAATGTCTGACACCTAATATAGCTGTGACAAAAGCAGTGATGTCTTCAGATGCTTTTGAGTGAATGATATAAACCTTGCACAGACGTTTGGCCAATACACTGAGAGCCGGTCTGAGGCGTAAACAAACTAAGTGGATGCTTGGGGCCTTGCACTCATTATAGTTTAATACAACCAACCACATGGACATCCTGTAAGATTCAAAAACAGCTTTTTTTCTACTTTTGGTAGCAACACTTTTTCTATGCTCCATGTGTGCCAGTGATTCATGCATTGTGTGAAGATGTGCGATGTCAGCAGTATAAAAGGTCCTGATAACCCTTTCTTTTAACTCAGCTTCTTAATATGAGTGGTAGGGCACACTTGTTGCCAAAGTTAGAACAGTTTTAGTTATTTCACATGAGGGATTTCTCTTTCGCGTTTTATCTGATCTCAGTTAGGAAAGGATTAATGGCACATACTTCCAAGCAGCAGTCAAGATGTTGCACCATATGAATCAAAATGTGATGACAGTTGTAGGGTTGCTTATTTATATAACCAGGTCACTGTCAGTCAAATTAGCTGAGTGTAAACTCTTAATAAATGATACCTAAGGATATTATTTTCCAACCTTTTACTTTTTGATTGTTGCTTATTTGGTTATATTCAATGTTCTAGAACATTTATCCTAAGTATAGCACTTTGGTTGAATTTCTAAACTTGTTTTTATTAAATGTTTCATGATGTATTGACCACAAATGTCTATTTTATGAACCAGAACTTGCATATGATAAGTTCAGCAGTTCACACCCCCTTATATTGATTCAGAAAAATAATACATGTCAGACATCTGCCATATGTCCTGCAGTATACAATTCTCTTTCTACTCTCCTATTTCTGGATAAGGGGGCTGTGTGTGGCTGCAATGTGAATTATGAGATGCTATGAAATTATTACATACTCTTCATTCTGCTTTTTGTACATTTTACTTCACACATTCTTTACAAAAAGATCTCTAGAATGGTAAAAGGGTAAAAGACACTCTGCAGTGCACTAACCCTAACCCCCCGAGAGTCACCAGGAAGGCTTCCTCATCCGAACTTGTTCTTCCTGCAGCTGATGAGCGGCATCTTGACTCCAGCAGGTATCCTTGGAAACAGCAAGTCACCTTGGAACCCTCATTTCTAATATCTTCTATGTGAATATTTAAAAAACATTACACCATCTACACCATCATCATGTGCCACTTAATTGAAAAAGATAGTAATTCCCTAGATTTGCATAGAAAACACTTTTTTTCCGTGATCACTTTTGTGTAACTAATCAAAACTGATTTAATCAGGTATTCAGATTCTTTCCCCTTGAGATGAGTGTTGCGTGAGCAAGGACTGAAGATACTTCATACATACTTTTAGGATGGTGTGGTATGAATTATAAGGTGTTACTGTATGCAGTTATGTCATCTAACCCACAGATGGAGGGCTTATGCCACCCCTTTATAGCACCAGGATATCAGCGGGTAATGCATTCAATTATTCACCATGGACATCAAAACGTTCAGAATGTTAGCTTTTTCATTCAGACTTTTTCTAGTTATCTTCCGGTCATTTCACTGAGATCTATTACTAAACGTGAATGATTATTCAAGCAGAACAAACAAGTAATTAATTAAAACGCACAAACACTTCCACTGATTTGAATTGTTGGTCTTCTTGGCTTGGCAGTAGTTTGCAGCACTTAATGCTGTAGTAGGACTGTGTTTGAGTGCTACACATGAGGATTGTAGGTCACTGCTGGTGGTGTATAAAATGTTATGTATTCCTGGGACAAAAAGAGACCCATTTATCTGCCAACATGTCTGATCAGATTGTATCTAACACGTAAACATAACAAGACATCTCTTTTGAGGGCTGTTGATCTGAACAAATGACTGACAATACAGCACCTGCAAGTGTTCAACTGAGTGTGTCAAATAAATCAAAAGGAACAACTGTTTTCACACGTACATGGGATGATCACATGTTCATGTTATGGCTGAGAACAATACAGGAAAAGCAAAATTGACCTGCTTCGTTGTGGCTGAACAAAATATAAAATACCCAGGTTCACTAAAATGACAGATAGCATGCTAAGACATATCCTTATTACAGATGATTCATTAAAATAAGAGATATTAATAATGATTTCTTTATATAACTTAGGTATAGAAACATATGCAGACAAGATAATGTTTTGTTTGTCTGTTCAGAAGGCAACTCCAGTCAAGTTATAGCAAATTTAATGAAAACACGATCACATTATTACTTTATATTGGATGTGAGTGAATAAATAAAGGGTTTCACTCAAAAACAACATGTCTGACATTTAAACAAAGAGTCTACCTCCATTTTCACTGCTGCATAAAAGTGAACAACATTTTCAACCACAATGGTAATTGTAGTCATTTTAATTATTTTTTCCTTCAGTGTATTGTATATTACTTTAGGAGTCCTTCCTTCATGCTTTCCGGGGAGAAGTTTTGTGACTTTGATAAAGCACTTGGGAGTTAGCTACTTTTGATAGCTGTTTGGTAGTTCTGATTGTTTTCCAAATATTGAAATAACTCAGTTTAATGATGCCTGATTGATCATGTGCATAAAGTACCAGTTTACATCACCACAGCTTTAGATGCAATTACATTCAAGCAAAGCACACTGTTCCAGCTCCAGATGGCATCTTTTTCCATATTTGGTGGCTTTCTTCAGAGAACAAGTGACCTTCTTAGGCTCTGTAGGATCAGAATGGAATTTGCCTCATTCTGAATCTAATAAGGAATCACTTCATATAATGTAAAAGCACTGACTCACTGCGCAATTCAAAATAACATCGCCCAAATGTTGTTAAGGGACATTTGATATTACAAAGCACAAAACTTCAACGACTTCATGAGCTTCTTTAATGATAAAATTGTAATTATTAGAGACAAAATTCAGCACCTCCTGCCCTCAGCTGGTACTGACTTGTCTTCAAGCTTAGAGATCTTAGAGACGGCTGTGGAACATGATTTACATTTGGACTGCTTTTACCCCATCAACCTTGATCAACTGGCTTCGGTGGTTTCTTCATCAAAGCCATCAACGTGTCTGTTGGACCCTATCCCAACTAGGCTGCTTAAAGAGGTTCTGCCCTTGGTTGGCACTTCTTTGCT
>JAVQJL010001229.1:0-28049 GCA_036024295.1 Nannoperca obscura
GCAAAAGTTTAGAGTTTGAAAGCAAAAGTTTAGAGTTTGAAAGCAAAAGTGTGGAAAGTTTCTCTCTCAAACCACTTGTTTTGACTGTTTGATAAAGAAACAAAATGATCTCCATAAGATTGTGCCTGCTTAAAAGGAATACTACATGGAAGAAGGACAGACCTCTTGTGCACATAATACACATGTTACTGTTACTTTATGTTGATTCTGGGTTGTTTGGCAGTAAGATGCTTACAGGTCAACTTGCCACAAATTTTTTGGTACGTTTAAACATAAAAAAACAAACTGCCACAAAATGCACTTCAACTCTGTGCTGTTCATGATGTGTTAACACATGTTAAGTATTAATGTCAGAAAGAACATCCAACTGTCATTCACCTTGAGGAGTCAAAGGCTCAACTAAGGTATTATGTGCAAACGTGATTGTGAATACATTAACTCTACATCTAGCAGCCTAGCCTCCATCCAGACTTAACCTAACAGTAAACTGTTGCACACAAATTGACCCATGTGAGGGCTATACTGTCTGGGGAAAACTGTCTGCACATATTAAATCATATCCTGGCATATGTCACATCATGGCTTTACACCCACGTAAGGCTACAACTAATGATTGTTTTCATTATGGGTTCATCTGCTGATTATTTGCTTAATTTAGATCGATTTATTCTTTGGTGTGTAAAATGTCAGGAAATAGTGAAAAATGCACAAATACCTAAAGCTAAGTCAATGCCAACAGTCCGAAATCCAACCCCCTTTTTTTTTTTTTAAAACTAATTGATTAATGTTTTCAGTTCCAATGATGTAGACGGAAAATAAAAGTCAAAAAAGAAGAAATGGTGGGCATCAAAGACTGCTTACTGATAGACATTTTTGACACTGAAAATAATATTATATGATATTAATATTTAATATAATTAAATAACAGGTCGGTCTAAATAAATCATAAATAGGTGCTTAATTAGATTGACTTCTGGTGAGTCTGGAGGCCACAGCATTGGATACACAAAGTTTTCATACTCAAACCATTCTGGGACCCCCTTAGTCCCTGTATGGCAGCATCTTCCTTCATTATGTTTCTCCACTCATTTATTTGTCATCCGTCAGTTTACCACATTGACTACACAGTCTCTTCACCCCGTGTCACCCTTTGCCGCTTGAGCCTATGTATTCCATGTGCAGAGTGTGGGTCGTTGTGTGTGGCTGCGCATGTTGGGCTGTGAGGACGGTTAGGGAAGGAAGCGTAAATTACAGGCAGGGCTGCTCCTCCTGGCAGTGTGCCCTACCTCAGAAAGACTGTTCTTATCTACTCTGAAGCACACCACTACAAGCTGGCTAGGCCCCAGTGCACTGTTGATTACAAGACACAGCTCTATACCTACTATGGCACATAAATATTAATATTAGATGGATGCTATGTTGATCAAATATGTCCTTATGTCCCGGAAAAGTCTGTTTTTCTTTCATAGGCAGGCTGAGTGTTTTTTTGTTTTTAGAAAAATGGTCCGTTATTAACTTGGCTCTCCAGTGTGTGAAGTTCGTTAGACCACAAACTGACATATACCTATACCAAGAAGCAGAATCTTGACTTGCATGCTGCAACCACAGCAGGCAGCCTGTCATTACTGTAATGGTTTGATAAGTCAACCGACATGTGATTGTTCACTGCTCATAATGCATCTGACAGGTGTCATTTTGAGAAAAAGATTAACACCCAAATAACTGATTGTGTAACGATTGTCGCTGATTTTTTCTGCAGCATATAACCAAAAAAACTAAGTTAAAGTAAAAAGGTTATGCAGAGAAAATGATCTTCTCTGTAAAATTCTTTCGGTATCAATCAAAACATCCAACATTCAAGTGATCATCGGCCATAGATGTGGTGCATCTCTTCACACTTAAATACTTTGCGTCAGTGTTCATGCAAACAGTAAAACCACTTCATAGGACAGACGAGAAGGCTTTTAGTAATACTAGCTCCATATGGAGACCTAGTCAGTAGAATATGAGCATGTGAATATGTGTATAGAGCACGTGTGCATCCCCATAGGTCACTGATCATAATCTGTTGTTTTAGCAGTAAATGTGGTAAACCAATCAGTAAATGGGGCAGTTTTCCACTGAATGACCTCCAATGGCTCCTATAATCTATTAAATAGCCTGACCAGTTACACCAGTTAGTAACACATGGTCAGATGATTTAACCAACTCACATTTCATTCATACTGAGCTGAAAAAAAACATTTCACATTTCACAAAAGCACATTGTGATCAATAAGGCGAATAAGCAGCCAGCTTGTATGCAGCAAAGATATTGTGCTGATGCAGGTCAGTGAGTGTGTGACCGTTTCCAGGCTAACACGGCACACCACATGAGTCAGTTGTTAGTTGCTGAGTACAAGTGTTAAGTGTTATTTTAATGTGAACGCCGCACAGTGAAGGAGGAGGATGTAGCAGCGCATGAATGACGGAATAATGTGAATTATGAAATAATGAGGTGTGAATAGTGGTGGCCTTCCAGACCTAATTGCTGCCCACGTGTCAGTTGTTTTTAGTGATTCAGCAGTGGTCTGATGCTCATTAAGGGATGTTTACCAGGTTGGAAAAACAAATGAGCCAATCAGGGCTCAACATACAGAAGTGAAGTCTGCATGATTCTTCAATGCACACACTAAAAAGGGCTGAAACTGGACACATCACTAACTACTGGTTGGTTAGGACAGAATAACATCCCCTCTCAAACAAAAAGTGGCCATGAGAACAATGTCAGACTAATTAAGTGAAATAAAGTCACAATTTAGTCTTATCTGTATGCTAGAATAATGGCATTTTTGGATAAAAGCTGCATATTGTTTTGTGTGTGACTGGACAAATGTGGCTGGAGGTGCTACGTGAGGTCTTTGGCCCAGTGAGCATGGGGTGGCTGGTTTTTTAGCCCTACATTTTCTCTCTGACTGTGTAGTCATCCTTCTACATGCATATGAGGGGTTGCACCAATTTCAGTCAACGGATCTTTAAATCGATTCTGTTTTTCGCTGCAGCTCTAACCTTCTCCTGAACATCTCAGCGAAGATGCAGCCAACACTCCACAGGTCCACTGGCGTGGCGTAACTGGACTGGAGCAGCACCTCTGGGGCTCTGTACCACAGCGTCACCACCTACAACACAAACACAGACCATTCAGAAAATAAAGTTAAAAACACAAAAGACACGTGGATGCTAATCACTCCCAATTTGCATGTAGTTTTACCTGCCAGCCTCACTGAGTAACTGTCACACATACACTCACACACACAGGGTTAATACTTCTCTGCCCCCATCTAAGGCTTACGTAAGACATGAAATCATATCTGGCAGGACACCTCATTTGGTGTACCCACATCACACAGTCTTTCCAAGGCAATCCACCAGGCACACACAATACTGCATATAAGTGTCAGTAGTAGCCATTTCAATAATAGACGATACAGTGCTTCAGTGGATTAAACCTGGCAGATATCTTGTGTATGTGAAGTGATAACGGGCTGACGATCATTGATATTAACCACCACACCCACCGTGCCAAAATAGAAAAAAAAACCCTTCCTGTCAAGCAACCCTGCACCCACCTAAGGGATAACGGCAGCCATTTTGTGCCACTTCACACAGAGCATGGTTTCCAAATTTGTCCCTGTAACTCTACTGGGAGCTCTAAGTGTGTGTGTGTGTGTGTGAGAGAGAGAGAAAGTGTGAAAGTGTGTGTGTAGTCGTAGCCTGCAGGAAAGCAGCAGCATTGTTAACAGCTACAGTAGGGAAAGCCTCCAGACAAAACTCAGTGACCCCTAGTAAGAGAATGGACTTGTTCCAGGTGCTTTCCTAAACTCCAGATTTTTGCAACAGCTTTTGGCTGCAGTTCCCTCCTCAGGCACTGCAAAGTGCTTATCTGGATCTTAGAGTCTGAGGCAAATGTTTGTAAGCAAAAAGAGTGCAGTGTCACCTAGATATCTTTATTAGTTGGCTTGGTCTTTCCGTGGGAGTACTTGGAAACGATACTCTGAGCTTTTAGATGCTGTCCACATGCCTGTTTGTGTAATATGAGAGAAATGGTCTTCAAAGGATGACTATTAAAAAGTGAATCAGGTCTTGCTTATGTACTCATATGACCCCTGAGTAAACCCATGATTTAGACTTTTGGACAAGATTTCTTTTAATGGGGGAGGTTGAACAATTTCAGTATAATGTGTCAGTATCTGTGATTCTGTGAAAACTTGTGTGAGATTGTTCCTCCTTGTACTTCAGCAAGCATACTTACAAAAACACATGCTCATGTTAGCATTTAGTTCAATGTTTGTCTAAGTACAGCCTCGCTGAGCCGCTAGCATGGCTGTAGATTCTTAGTCTTGTTAAGTGTATAAAAACTTAAAGTTTTATCAGTCCTTTTCCTATTATAGTACATTTTGCAACAAATTATATTATTTAGTAAGAGTAATATTATAGTAATACTAATAATAATTAAGAAGTTGATAAGCCACAGGTGACAAAGAACATTTTCCTGAATAAGTACCATTTAGAATGGTGGGTTTAATAACAACGTAGCAGTGCAATACTTCATTACCCACCTGCCCCTGATCATTACAAGAATTCCAACAAAGGGGCATTATTTGTGATTGTAGCACACAAAGTGACCAAACATTGCCACAAGCTGGAATTCATAAGCACAGCAGTAAACAGAGACTGATAAGAGGAATAAAAAGTTAGGTCACATTTTCTCTTCTAAACTGAATGACACTATTAATAGAGCCGGGGGCTGTATTTTGCAGATGTGTGATACTTTGTCATCTCCTGCTTCCTGCTTCAGTGGAAATAAGGAGGAAGTTGAGGCTAGTTGGCTTAGAGGTTTCAGCTGAGGCACGTGACCAAAAGAGAGACATATAGCCAACAGAGAATGAACAGACTGACTGTTGGGGTCATTGAAGATTTTTAGAACAGTGAAACCTCAAAAGAAAAACATGAATGGAAGTGGCAAATCTGCCCATATGGTCAGGCACCATCATGTCATTGATGTTTTTGTTCAACTTAAGAAAAGTCTTTGCTGCATTGCTTTTATTTTTGCAGGAATTATTTATAACTTTCTTTGATTACAACTTACGTTCTCTGCAAGCATTCAGCTTGATGCCTAGTTAGTGCACATCACATCTCCACCCCCCCAACCAAGACATGGCATTGCTAAAGCCATCACTCAAACACAGGTTATGGTTTTAAGATGTTTATGGATGCATAGGTGACAAACGGCCCATTTACCATCTTCCTTGAACGTTTGCAGCTTCATGCTCAAATGCATGTGACTTCAGTCTACTGCATGGAGCTTGTAGCCCTGCAGAGTCAAAAGTCAGGGCCTGCAAGAACACACAGCCTTATACGTACAGCCTTCTAGGAAGAACCACAGACCTAGAGCTCGGGGTATATCCGCCTCAGTGCAATAAGTTATTCGAAAACCTAGCCACAACTGCAGATTAAGGCACATGCATGCACTCATTGACACACCAAAATATAGATGTGTTAAGGCACTCCGAAATCACACCCTGACTACTTGCACTGAAGGAAATTGTTTCTGTAGCTGTGTATCTATGGCAGAGTAGTGTTTCATTCTATCTTTGCATTAAAGGATGAGAATGACGGTATTATATAGTTTTCTTTTTTGTCAATGAATATCAAAAACAAAACCATCAATGCAATTATTTAGATTTTGGACAACATTGGAGCTCTATGGCACAGAGGAATAGGCTATATTAGGCTTTGGCTACACAGGCAATACTTTTTAGTGTGATCAATTCTATCCCAGTTTTGATCTTTTATGAGATTTATTGAGAAAATATGGAATATCAACAGACTTATCCTTTCGCAAGATTTGTTAATGGAGTAGGATTACCATACCCTACTGGTTTAGACTGATTTTCTGCACCCATCCTCTCACACCATTCATCACTTACAAGTGCAACCATTAAGCATTTATAAACAAAACCACTTTCTGAAAAAGTACACTACTATACTGTATTTTTGTCTAATGCCTGTTATTCTCAAATTATTGACTCTCTGCCTCTGTAATGGCTCATCTCAAACCTCACATTCAGAGTTTCAGGGTGCTCATTTTCATTTCCAAACAAACAGTCCACTGTCAGCACTGCGTTCCACTCAGCAATCCTCCTCACCCTTTTCTTCCTACCTCCTCCCTCTTTTCTGCAATCTCTTGTTCCTTCTCTATAAAATGCCTCTCTTCTCTGTCTGTTTCTGTAAGCCCGTGAGTCTGTAAAACACATGTCTGAAGGGCAGTTAAGTCTACATACGACAAGTTGGAGAGTCGGTAACATCCATAAGTGCATTTTGATCACGCTAAGTTTCATGCACTCCATAAAACACTCAAATGCCTTTGTATTAAGTAAGTCTCGAGTCTGTTATACTAAATTTCTCAAAACAATTGTTCTGACAAAGGAACATGCTCTGAGTCATGGCCTAAACACACAACTTAATAACCGTTTTCATGGAGATTATTGTAACAACATAAAAAGAAAAAAGGACATTCCCCAATTGCAACTCTGTTCTGAGCTTTTTTCCCCTGTCCTTTCCCTTCCTCTTCTACCAACCACGTTTGCATTTTTTGTTCCTTAGTCTTTCTTTCTCACCCTTCTTATTCTCTGTTCTGCCTCAAATATCCATTCATTACCCACTCCTGCTCTACCTCCTCTGTACAGGCTGCATGAAAACAGAGACAAAGACACATACACACAGTATGTAGGACAATCAGACACAGATAAAGTGACTCAGCCCTTAACTGTGAATTACACTGTTTTGCTCTTAGGTCAGCTGTTTTGTATTTTCAATCTGTCCCTCGGCCTATCTGACACTCCTCTTCCCTTCCGCATGGTAACAGAAAAGCCAGAAGAGGTCAGATAAAGCAGAGGCAGAAAAAGAAGAGCGTTAGAGTGAGAGACAGAGAGTGTGTGAGCCAGACTCCAGATTAAAGGACAACATTCTGGGAATTCCTCTCTGCTGAGAGCATCCTCCCCCTCACCACCACCAACACCACCACCATCCTCCTCAGCCCTCACTGCTGCCTCTCTGCTCCGCTTCAGAGAGGAAATGGCTTCTCCTGCCCCAGAGGACCTGCAGACCTCCTGGGCTAGACCTCCAAGCCTGGCTGACTTGCAACATCCGGACCTGTGCCACCAGCACACAGCGGAGGAACATGACAATAGGGTGCATGCATGTGAGCGTGGGGCGTTTGGTTTGGGTTACGTGTGAGTATTTGCACGTGACTAACTGAGCACCTGCTTTTGCCTGGATTCACGTGCTTCAGGGCCAAGTGCTTTTCTGTGTGTGTGTCTGCAGATGTATGCAAGTTATCTGCAGAATGGGCTTGATGTTTAAAGGATAATTCGATAATGTTGGTTCTTATTTACATATAGTGTCCGCAATTATTCTTGTGGGTAATACAACACTGTATAAAAGGTACCTTGTGGAGTTTTTGACCAGTGCTATGGAACAATGTTTTTACGAGTGGGTGCCCATTTCGCACGAGTGGGTTTTCATCGTGCACACACGAGGACGCGCACACACACGCAAGCACGTGGGTGACGCCACACACCTATCTGCCGCCGGTTTCACGCTATTCCACTGATCCGCAGTTGCCGACTGCAATACAAAAAGAAATGGGTAAGTGGACTTCTTAGAAAGAAAGAACCAGAAAAAAAGAACCAGACTAGTTGTTTCCAGATGCTTCCAGTCTAACTTTATGCTAAGCTAAGCTAATCGTCCAGTGGCAGTAGCTTAATATTTAAAAAGGACAGACATAATTCTCTTAACTCTTAAAAGGTGAGTAAGTGCATTTGTCCCAGTACCAAACAATTCATTTAAACTGCAGCCATGTCGACAACCTGGTTTGGTTGTAGCAATGACTTTGATGAGCACAAATGTACAGAAATGTTACCAATGAATTATCCATTAAATTAATTATGTTAATTATGTTACTAATTATGTACTAATTATGTTAAGTTATTAAGCCCTGCATTCTTCACCCCTCACTCCTATCCTCCTCAACTCCCACTTCCACCACCTACACTAACGTTTTCTTGTCACTCTCCACGTGGACACCTTCACAGTGACCTGATGCCATGAGGAAGACAGAGTGGGGCTTAAGGCTGCAGCACCGGAGGCACTGGGGTTGATGGAGCTTGGCTGGAGGCCCGTGTTTACATTCCCTCTCACTGAGGAAGCCCAGGATGAAAGAGCACCACTGCACACACAGACACAAACCATCTGCACGCACATGCACACACACACACACACACAGACAAGTACTTTGGATGCACCAGAGGCCAAATAACTGTTGTAATTGAATCAATAAGAGCATGATTGGAGGTTTTAACTTTCAACAATTACTGAATAAAGGGGAATAACCATTCAGTGCTGCCAAGTCTCTCAGGTAAATGGCATGACTATTTCATGCTTTAAGTCTAGCTAGACTTTGATAACATTCCTGAAAGCAATCCACCACAAATTAAGGTCTTCCTACAAGAATCTAAGGAAGGAAAATTGATAAAGGCTTCAGTGTATAGGCAGGCCACATATGGGAGAAGGAAAGCGGATGTTATAATAATAATAATAATAATAATAATATGAGTAAAACTATGCACTCAGAGAATACAGTGGAGCTGAGACTGTAATGTCTCGAGAGAGGCCCCATTCAAAGCTCTAGCAGTCAGCCATGTTGTAAACACCATTATTTCACTCCTCCCTCACTTTCCCTCTTTCTTTCTCTTGTTCTGCAAAAAGGACAGTTCACAGTCTCAACAATACAGCTGCACCAGGCCAAGAAAGGAAATAAGAAAGGAGAGAGAAAGAAGATTTAAAAGGAGAGATGAGGGGGGAAAGGTACAGGCTTAGAGAGGGAGAGACAGAGCTCCATGGCTAGAAAGAAAAGTGCAAGAGCAGCACACAAACTGTATACAGTAAAACAGAAAAAACAGGCACTGCAACTGTTGCCAAAGTATGCACAGTGTACAGGAATGCAGCATGGGGCCCTCGGCGAGCGAAACAAAGACAGCACAGTCAGTGGCTCTCTCTCCCCAGTGCTACCACATCCGCACATCATTAGCTGGAAAATTCCTGATATATGCTGTAATTTTCCCCCTTTTTTCCTTCCTCTTCCTCTTGCCGTTGCTGGTACAGACAAGGCTTTAATATCCAGATGCCGGTGTGTGCACGCACACCGCTGAGTAACCCCTTTTCCCTACCTGGAGCATTGCCAAGAGACCATCAACAATTAATACAGTGAATTGCAGAGGAGTATGTGTATGTGTGTGTGTGTGTGTGTGTATAAGGGGATGTTACCATGGCTTTTTCCGACACACTTAAAGGGGGTACACACAGGAAAAAAAAATCAAATAAGACCTCCCCTGTGCACTGTGAATGCATGCATCTATGTGTGTAAAAAAACACTAATAATGTGATTGTCTGCGTCTAAATGTGTTGTATGTACAGTATATCCCTGTTCATATATGTGTGTGAACTGTGTGTGTTTGCTTATGTCAAATTGGGGCCAGCCCCATTGCTCCAGCCGGCTGCAGTCAAAGCACAGAGGATGACTTTCCTTTTTTTTTCCCATGCGGAGCCGTTTGAGGAGATATCTAAACATTCCCAGAGCACGTTGCACGTGCTCTCCTGCGTGCAGTGCAAAGGGTTTTCCCCCTCCCTCTCTCTGCCTTTCTTTCTGTCTGTCCAGAGTAGAAACACATTGTCAAGCAAAAGAAGAGATTCACAGACACGACTGTCCAGTTCATCCTTGGTCATGAATGAGAAATTTCTGTTTGGTCAGTCTTTGTTCCTGAATTCTGTTACACTACTGGTGACAGTGACACTACCAGTGTTTGCATGTATGACATAGTTGAATTTTTTTAATATACATATTAAATAACAAGGGTCAAAAGAGGGGAAAGTCATTATCACGAAGCATGTGGTTTGCCAACTTAAAGCCATGGTATCTGCAATATCATCCCTATCGTGTAAGATTATCATAACGTGCCACCCACACCTCACATTCATGCAGTCAAACAAGGGCCCTAAAATGGGAAACACTTTCATAGAAAAAATACAAATCCAGACTCAATAGAGTCTGACTGCTCTTGAAAGCTTTGTATTGTTAAACCCTGTCTGCTGGTTGAGCGTGGGCGGGAAATCTGGTTTCAATTTGTTTAATGTCGTCTGAAATATCTGTGTCTTATTCTGGTAAGCGTAGTGGGAGGGCTATAAGCAAAGGGAACTAGGGGAAGAATTGGGAAAATACCTTCGATCAGGAAGAATTTCACTCCTCTGTGTGTCACCAACAACTGAGTTTACAGGAAACTGACAGTGATTGTACAGACTGTGTGAGAGGATACTATTTTTAAAAAAAACTGGTTAATTTGAATAAATATAAATATAAAAAAGGACATTTACAAACTATTTAAAATCACAAAAAAAAGACTTAAATGGACCAGGCTTGAAAAAATATAAAATTCCCTTTTGGCTGGCGTGTAACTCTCAGATGCAAGATACATTTTTCACCACTAATAAGCTTATCTTTTCATCTCCTGTAAATTATGGCAACCCATCAGTTTATTTTTGTTATGAGCTATAGTTCAACAACAAGTGCTAACATAAAAGTCTGGTGGCATTCCCCTTGAGTTTTCCAAATCCAATTTGACAGGCAATGACATGCGCATGACATACATGAGTGGAAGCTAATGGGTTTCATAGGACCATCCTGTTATCCTTGTACTACAATGGTTGCCAATGTTGGTGGAGATGGAAAAGCTGCCATGGTCGGGTCCTCGAGGTTATCTTTTGAAAATAACACCTGACCTAACCCTCCTCTGTCACTTCAATAGAAGGAGCCATATTTACAGAGGATCTTGTCTCACCACTAGGCGTCGTAGATGGAACTTAAGTTAGTTCCTGCTTAAGACTTATTTGCTGCTAAGAGCGACGTTTATTATAGAAGACGTCTGCAGTGATTGAATGACAGGTGACCATCAGTGAATGTGAAATAAAACATTCATTAATACACAGGAGGGATTTAATTAGATTTAGGGGTGAAGAGTGCATTTTGGCAGAGAGTTGAATCTGTTGAGCTGACTGGATCCTTATTAGCTCACCTGCCATTAAAATATGCTTTTAGTTCCATATATTAATTCCATATCATTGTATTTTTCTGAATGTGAGCAAATCTTAGTAAGTTACGAGTCCTCTGGGCTCTGTCGTAACTTCTATTAGACTTAATAATTATTTTTTTACCAAAAGCCTGAGAGTCCTAAAGTTAGGACGAGCCCAGTTAGTAGCTACTTTTAGCCGTAGGTTGTTTTAGGAATATGTCCCCTGACTTTCATTGGATGGGTCCAAGTGAGAGGAAAGGTTTCCTTCCAACGTGTTGGAAATACAAATTTGTACCAGTATTTGAATGTTAATAAGTCCTGTTTTAACACTGCATTATACAGAGTAATTTTAGTATTACTGCAGATTCTTGGGTTGTATTTAGCTGTGGCATTTGTTCCAAATTCAAACAATATCAAAAGAAGGTTTTCCCTTAGGCAGTTTGGCAGAAATGGGATTTCAATGAGATGGACAGAAGAAAAAAAAAACTTCTTTACTCTTTTCTGGTATGTCAGATTAACCCATCAGCTTTTCCTATCTGCCTGTCACTCAAAGCAGTACAATGAGCCTGTAGCCAGACTGGGGTCATTAAAAAACCATCAACAAAGCGCTGGACCTCCAGGGACTGCCAGCAGCAGCCTAATCTGGACCCGAGTACTAACCCAATGGGTGGTCTCTCTCTCAAAATATGTGCAACATGGTAGACCTTGCATGTGCAAATGCCACCACACCCCATCACTCACGTTGTCACACACACACACCTTTTTTTTGTAAATGACATTAACAATGCAGCATGTTGCTAGGTGAGAAAGTAAATTCATTGCAAAAAGAGAAGTTCAAGCAATGCTGGTAAATCATCAGCAGAAAGTACAACCGTGTTACTTTCAGTTAGTGACACTGGGAAAAAAAGAGGAGCGAGGGACTCTTTTTCATAACTTTATGCAAATGCTCACTTCAGCCATCTTGTCATTCTAGGAGCACTAAATGAATCACTTTGAAAGTGAGAGAGAAGTGTCTCGTTCGCTTAAGCAACAGCAGTTCTCCTAAGCCCATCTGTCTGCCAGTAACGGTGGCATTAGGTGACTAAATAAGCAACTGCTGGTCTGTTGGGCAAAGGGGAAGATCCTCTTAAATGCTGTGTGTTTGTGTACATGTGCACTACATACAGTGTAGATGATCTGCTTTTATTAGCAAGAGGAAACACTGAATGGATGAATAAAGATTGTGTGCGTGCGTGCATGCGGTTGTGTGTGTGTGTGTGTGTGTGTGTGTGGGGGGACTGATAGGGGGATTCCAGACACAGGCACATTAATCTACAACCGAAGATCCCGTGCTTACATTGCAGCACTCTGCTCTAGAGCATGCATGCACTAACATTCATGTACGCGCACACATCACCTCCATCTAATGTTGGTGGCCCAATCTGTATAATTGAGAGGACGTGTGTGTAATCAGATTCACATTCAGTCATGTTATGTGCCTATGTATGCTTATGCATAAGTAGTTTTAGGGACTTGATATCTGCCACTCATACGTAAAGGGGAATTCCCAGGTAAGTATTCTACCCTCTACAAAAATTGTCACCGTGTAGTCATAAATGTAGTGCAGAATACTCAAAAGACAAAATCTCCAGTGAAACCACACACACACTGAATATTGTGTAACACTATGTAAATTCTATGGTTAGGTATGTCACACTCAGAGTTAGCTGTGCATTATCGGTCAGAATGATCAATTATAGAAATCAACTCAGGAAATACTGACTAGTCTTATCTGAATCATAAAGATTACGCTTGATAATAATACTGGGAAATTACAGTTTAGGGCCTGTACTACACTCACATTACTCAAACAGAGAAAAAGCTTTAAAAAAAACTACATTTTGAAACTCATGCAGTCACAACCAATAACAATCTGTCCTGACCTTTCTAAGACAGAAATGTACCAGTACTTCCTTATAACTCTCTCTTAGTAATAAAAGAACATGTTAACTTGTTGTTGACAATCGCTTTATCAATAACCCATTAATGCAGTTTTAATTATCAGTGATCAAAAATCTAAATCCATTCCAATGAAAATGAACTAAATAAATCATTCATGTTCTTTGGACAATATTCTTCTTTAGAATTTAAATTAACTTTACATTTCCTGTGATGTGTTACTTGGCTTCCTGAGATCTGTAAGACTGATTTGGAGTCCATATAATGAGTATAAATTAATATAATAAAAGCATAATATAGGTGTAATACATATCAATTAAATAAGGCTAAATTAAAAGGCTGAATGAGCTTTCTTAGTGAAATACTGATTAAACGCAATCAAAGGATTAAAACTGAAATGGCAGCCCGTCTAACAGGAGAGAGAAGAGAGCCTAAAATTAAAGTGTTATGATTTTAGCAAATACTGTGCATTTTCTGAAAGTGGTCACACAGCACAGTGAGTATTTATTATGTGAGACTACATACATAGTATATACGTAAGCTGTAGTTGACATAAAGGGAGGAGCACCTGTTGGTGTCCACTCGCCCGGCTGCTCATCGCTTGTTGTGCAGTGACAATGGATCTCAGGGAGCCAGCCTGATGCTGAGAGCAGAATACAAGTTTCCATTCTTTCCCAAAGGAAGTTTATATTTACTTTAGATGGGAAGATGCTGCACTACTGGATGTACTGGATGAAGCTGACTTAAGTTCCCATGAGCTTTGCTAACTTAACATAACAAAAGTTGCATGGCGTTCACATTCAGCCCTCATCCTGCGTCCAATTATTGTGATGCCTCATCAGCAGATTGGATGTGTAACATTAACATTTGTTGTTTGTCCATTGTAACACCAAGTCTGTCTTAGTGCAAGTCCCTATTTACACTTTCAACAGTTTGATTACATCTCACTCTCTACTAGTACTACACTCTGACAACTCCAAAGTGAGACAAGTGATCTGTACTTTTATGTTTTAACTGGCGGGAAGGCCTGTGCTAACATCTAGCATTTAAAAAAATGTATACAAACACACTTAAGGATAGACTGACATACAATATCTAACAATAACCAAATCCAAAAGAACATAAGGGGTCTGGTCAGGTTGATTAGCAGAGTAGCTAAAGACATGGGTGGGTATATATATCTGTGTAAATGTGAAGAAGATCAGAAAACCTTCTCTTGGTACATAAAGGCTTATAACAAGGTACTGAGCTTCGGTTGTTGGCTACCTTAATCTTAGAAGGCTCATCTCTCCCTAGTTCAAGCTCTTCCAAAGACTCCTTTCAGTCTCTCTCCCTCCATTTTATCTGGTCATCAGAGCCCAGAGCTCAACAGTTGGACATCAAAGTACCGACAGCGGGAAGGGAGGGGTGTCTGTCTCTCCTCGTCTGTCCCATCCCCGTCTGCAACAGCCACTGAGGGATTCCTGAGACAGACCACGGGGGCCCTTGGCTCTCACTTTACACAGAGAAACCCTATCATTTGGCCCAGTGCTGCAGAGCTACCCGCTGATGCCCTGTAAGTGCCTGCTACATCACATTAGATGCTTTTCATCTAACTCTCTGGAGATGGGACGGTAGTTCAAGGCGGTGGGTCTGTGTGTGCGTGTGTGTCTCTATCAAACGGCCTTCATGACAATGACGGCTTGAGTTTGAGTAGTATAAAAATATAAATTTGCAATGATAAATGCATACACAAATGGCAGAGACAAGCGTGCACACATACAACATTGACTCTAGAAACTCTTCACAAAGATTCTACAACTGACATTTTCTTGGTCGGTTATATAGTACACTCGTTTAAAAAGTACACTTGTGTGAAAAGAAGTCATTAATTGGTAATAGAGTCAAAATGTAAGTGTGGGGTTTCGAGAGAAAGGGAGGAACGCATGGTGGTAAGATATATAAATTCTACGTATTTAATAACCACATCTTGGTTATTAAGGGGCTACATTCTTGTTATTCTCTCACTTCATTTTGTTGATGTTTACTTTGTTCTTTTTGTTACATGAAGGTTCACTATGAGAGAAAAAGATAGATTGCTAGATCATCATTTTAACAGTTTGTATCAAAATAAGCATTCAGACTTATTGCTTGGTCTGCATTTACTATAAATTGTACATTTTTAGTAAACTGAGTGAAGTGCCACTCCAGAAAGAGGTAGAGAAGTATGTTATGGATATTTTGAAAATAAGATTGATGATGCTGATGTATGCAGGTTCAATAGAGCCCAACTATGTTTGCATCAGGGACCATACTCCATGTGACAGATCATGTAATATTCTCTTATCCAAGTCTATTTATGTCTATGGTACACAAATAGACTTGGGTCTCTATTCATCAGTTGGGCTCACGGTGTTCGGGAGTATTTGTTTAGAGTCACTTGCGGTAAGAAACTATTGGATGAGTTCTACTGAGTTCAGAAATATGAACAACAGAACTCACCACAGAGGTGAGTGCCATCTGGAAGCTGTAGATGCGGGCTAGCCCGAAGTCGGCCAGTTTGATCTGCCCTCCGCTGGTGACCAGGATATTCTGGGGCTTCAGGTCACGGTGAACCACGCGGTGCGAGTGCAGGAAGTCCAGGCCCTGGAGCAACTGGTACATCATATCCTGTAAGGCAGCAAAACGGAGAAGGGTGGATTTTTGGAAACATGAAAAGGACACAGAATGAACACAGTGAAGTTGAACCGAGCTTTTTACACCAATGAGTGCAAGATCGAGCAAACATCGCAGAGGGTTGAATTTTGCTTACATTTTTCAGCTGTGGCATGAATTAATCTGACCTGATGAATCTGACTTTGAATGCCGTTAAGTCTTGGTTGTCACTGCAAAATGTCAAAGACAGATGGCTTCGTGGGCCCACACCTCTGCATCAACATTTGAATTCATTCCTCAACAAAAGGCCTGAATGACAAGACCCTGCAGTGAGAAGTTTAAGTACAAAGGCAGAGACATTGTGGCACGGGGGGAGTTAACTAGAGGAGGCCTTCGTCTTTTCTTGTCAACTGTAGCAGATGTTTGATAACTGACGCGCACACACACACACACACAGACACACGCACACGGACACACACACGGATCGTTTCTCAGCAGCTGTCCTTCTTGAGTTAATTGGCACTCGTTCTGTTTTTATGCCCAAAAGCTGACCTCAGAAATGACCATGGCTGCTGCATCCGTGACACCTTAGCAAAAGTAAACTGGTGTGAACAGCACTGAACTATGACGAGACTAGCTTAGGCTTGTTCTTTTCAAACCGAAAGACTCTCAAACAGGTCCTGCACCTGTAAACAAATAACAAGTTATTACAAGGGATTGCGGCCAGGTGGTTTTGGCAGCGTTATGGTTTGGATTGTTTGATAATATAAAGTCTAGGTAAAGCTATTTCAGGTTACAGCTTAATAACAGATCAAAACGAATAAATATGGAGTTTATGGAGGTAGAAATGTCTCCACAGTCATTCAGTCTGTTACAAAACCAAACACTGTAAAGGTGACATGGTGGAGATTGTAAGAGAAAAGAGACATTTTTGAAGTGAAATGCTGTGGTGCTGGTGGTGGCGTATCGCATCCTAGCCTGTACACACACACCCCCGCCTCGAAGGCACACACACATGCCCCCTACACACACCCTCAAAACCCTCCGCCAAGACCTCACAAGTGACATGGACCTGAGCCCACAGCTCTATTCACTGGCCGACCAGCTGGTGAGTGAGTCAAAGGGGTCTGCACACTCAAGCAGAAAACATTAACAAACCGCGCGGGGCTGGCTGCTGTGCTGGCCATAGAGGAGGAGGCAGGGTGCTCCACACAATACTGTGGAGATGTGTGTGTGTGTTTGTAAACACACAAGCTGGGTGTCCCTCTGGGTCTGTGTTAGCGTAGAATGTGTTTCTATGTTTCCATTTGTGTGTGTGCACCTCAGACTCTGTAAGGGTGCATGTGTGTGTGTGTGTGTAAAAGCATGCACATGTGTGTTTGCCCTCTAACCAAGGGCAGGCAGGATGCATAAACAGACCTTCCTTTCTACATCTCCATCCAGCCATGACCCAGCGAGGAGGGCAGCAGACAGACAGGGCCATAGGAGAGAGGCAGGCAGTTGGTTATTTTGTGTGTGTGTGTGTGTGTGTGTGTGTGTGTGTGGAGGGGGCTGACACAATAGCATGTCCCCCCCACCAGTTCCTCTCCGCTTTAAATAGCCATTTCACCGTGGTTCCTTTCAGCAGCATTTCCTAGTAAACACTAATTATCTCGGAAGTGTGACTCTTGGACAAACACACAAACAATCTTGGTCCCCTTGGCCTAAGTGCCATCTTCTCTGCTGTATCCATTACCCTCACAACTGAACAATGAACAATGTTCCAGCAACAATGTTAAGCAGCATAACCTGCTGCATTGCCAATAGGGGAGTAGACATTAAAATACAGAAATCAATACAGCACAAAGTTTAAGAGCACACGTTGCACAGAGGGCAACAGTGTGCCATCTCTTAGTCTCACACAAAGTTGATTTCGCCAGCAATAAAACTCACAAGAGTTGCTCAACACACAACTGGCACCACTTCAACCTACAAAAAGCCCACAAACAACTTGGCCAGGAGGAGACTAAATCACACAAAAAGGCAACAGATCTGACCCTGAAAAAAACAGGAGCACCAGGAAAGAAGTAGTCCACCCTCTGCAAGATGCAGTCAAAACATGGCTTTCTGAGTGCGCCTCCTTTTCTAATGCAAATGTTCCAGAGGCTGCCATATTGTTTATTGTAGCTCTGCACAATATGGGACATCTGCCGGTTAGCGTTAGTGTAATTCCCTCCCCATGCTTCATTAACCCCCCCTTTATGGGTCCAGAGAATGGAGTTGTGGAAGCTTGGACGGTGGTGGCGGAGGAGGGTGGGTGAGACCCAAGCGGTGGCCTGGGTGAGGAGCGCCGGAGCTGGGGCAGCCCAACCGCTTGATGTCCTTCCAGCTCATTTGATTCCTGGAGGAGGACCTTTTTCATCAATGACCATGTGGTGGGTCTGAGTAAGGCTGAGTGGGTGGTGGAGGGTGGGGGGGCTGAAGTGGACAGGCTGGGCCGGGGTGGGGTGCCTGGTGCTGGGGGTGGACTGGTTTTGAGGAAAGTTATGCATGTTCTTTTCAGTTTAGGGACTTTGGCTGAGGGTGAATGTTTTGCCTTGCTTTTAGGGTATTTAAGGGTGAAAACGTACGAATTTAATCAGAATAGGTGTGCTAAATTGGAGACTGTTGGACTGGGATCCACTATCGGGTGTCACCTGGTATAGCCGAGGGCAAATTAAGTTGTTGGGGAGGGGGGCAATATGGGGGTTACTGTGCAATGTCCACTGTCCTAGAAATAACAGGGGTTGGTGCCAGTGTCATCTTGTCACTCCATCATTGTCCTTTTGTCCCCCTCAAGGCTCCAGCTGTATGGATGTTAGGAGAAAGCTAAAGATGGAGGGGTGCCTCAAGGGGTCAGTATGCCTCAAGCGAAGTATTTATCGGATGGTTCAACAGTGTCGGAAACCACCACCCCCAAACTTTTCCAAAGTCACAATTTGCAGAAGGCCCACCCTTGTGGGGGGGTCTATTCCCAACAATATTTGTTCCAGAACTGAGAACCTGACAAAAAGCCCACTTCACATAATGACTCGCCAGGTGTGAGGAGGTGAGAAAGTATGCATGATCTCCAGCTGTCCTTTTTTCCTTGACACAACTACTTTCTTCACTTTTCGTGTGTACAATGGAGTAACGGCATTAGTGGTGCTTTCATCATTTGCTATGATGACAGGGTTGTTGTTCAATCAAACTGTGGATTATTTTTAATCTGTCAACTAATCATTTAGTCTATGAAACAGTGAAAGAAAAACTTCTTGTTTGGGCTGAGAAATTGTCCAAAACGATAGAAAAAGATATTTAAAACAGCAAATCCTTCCACTTAAGGAAGTGGTGACAAAGCCAACTTAAGCAAAAATCAAAAAATTAATTATCAAAATTGTCAATACATTTTCTGTTAATTGAGTGGGTTGATGGGTTATTCAGCTTCTTTTAATCACTAAATTTCATTATTGTCACATGACAGAAATTATTAAATCAAACCACGAGGGATGCAACTACCGTTTACTTGCAACGATATCTTTCAATATCAATAATTTTCTCAATTGTTTTGTCAGAAAACAGTGAAGATCCTGTGGTGACATATTTACATTTTGTTCAACCAACAGTCCAAAACCAAACAATGTTCAGTTTTTAGTGACATAAAACAAAGACAAGCAGCTAATCCTCACATTTGAGAAATGTCTCAAACCATTAATTGATTAGTTTCTTTTGCCTAATTAATCATCTGGCTACCCGAAAACTACAACCATAAATAGGCGGTGTATAAATGTCTAATATTCAAAATGCAAATAATGAACAATCTCTTTCATTGACAGGGAGACAGGTTTTCACGTAAATGGGTGCTTTAGTGTTGCAGTAGAAATACAATATTTGAAGCCTAACAACACGATCAACACAATCTGAGGTATTCATAGAAACTACAGTACCGCACAATGTATCCGCCACAGCAAAAACCCTGGGAAAGCCTCAGGTGTGATCTCCACGACTCGTCTACGCTTGCACAGCATCCCAGCAACATTACGGCTCGACACAAAACTTTCACACATAAACCCGGCCCTGGGGTGAAAACCAATGGTTACTCTAGCTTCCAGAACTTCTCGGTTTCAAATAAAATGACACTTTAAACTCTGCGGCCCCTCTGTCCAAAACTAGAGATGTATCCCTCCAATACTGCACACGATATATTTACAGACCGTGGGGTGAAAGACGATAGAGATTTTTTTAAAGTTGCAGAGGAAAGGAGTTGGCGACACATCCATTTCCGACCTTTTGACAAAGGGTAAATGGACACTCTGGATTTATTTAATGAATTGGAGAAACCGATAGTAGGTGCCAAGTTTGAATGAACCTCCATGGGTTTTGTTGGTAAGAGATCGAACTACCGTCAAACACAACATCAAATTGAGTACTCTTAGTTCTTAAACACAAAGGGAAGATTGTTACCGCAACTTTCTTACACGCACACACACACAAACTTTTTCCTCTGTATCCATCTGTAATACAGTGTAAACTTGGAGAGAGAGGGCAGAGTGAAAATAGAGAGGGCGGGGAGCCTCTAATTTGGAGCCCATCTGCCACATGTGCTGCCCTCCAAAACACTCCGGTACCTCTGATGTTGGAGTGAACTGCACTCTGTCCTCTGTCTCTGGCCAAGAAAACTCACTCAATACCATAGAGACACGGCCGTGGTCATGCAACGTTCAAGCCACAAAGGATTAGCAAATAGCTTCATTTATATCTCAAATAGAAGCCGAAAGTAATATTTCAAATTCAGTTTTTGCGTTTTGAAATTAGTTTAGGAATATGTAGTCCTCACTGATGTGTTAATAGTGAAGCAACCAAATGTCACTCACACTGACTATTATAGACACCAATTCACGACAAACAGCATTCGTCTTTCTCCGAGTACTTCTTCTAGATAACAATGGCAATGGTTACCTTGATGGTCTCAGGTGGTACTCCAGGGTCAGGGGCCTTCTCCAGGTAGGTGGTCAGGTCCTGATCCACATGCTCAAAGACCAGCGTGAGTTTTGTTTCTCGATCAGTCCGAGAGACTGTACACACATCAAACAACCTACAACAAGAGGAACAGATTGGAGGAGATCAATACAATTGATTTAATTGGGTCCAATCTGCTTAACAAGCTGCAACAAGCATTCTGACAACAAGTCATGAATCTCTTCTAAAAAGTAAAATGACTGCATTCATATAGCCGATAACCTCTGATAACGTGTCTGCATTTTATTGCATGTTTTTTGTGGGACATTATCGTCATTGTGTCACTTATTACACTTTAGAAATGGCCTGTGTCTGAATTAATTCCCATGTTCACCATTTCGTCATAATTAAACAATCAATATTTGACTCTGTAGTGAGCTGTACATTTCAGATTTCAGGCTATCACTGGCAGGTGCAGTGTTAAATTACAGCAATCCACACAAAGCGTTGCATTGGCTTTTAATAAAAAGTTGCATACTTTATGGACACCCCTGTTTTGAGTTTTACTGTGCAAAGCCTTTACATGCACTCTACATTGCATCCATCTAAGAAAGAATTACCCATTCCAGGAAAATCGTAAATGTTGGGCCAAGTCTGGACTCTCGGCTCCTGGATACTTTTATCTTACAGAAACTTGCAAAAGAAACATGCTTGGAGAAGTGAATTGTTATGTGCGGCAGGACTCCCCGATAATGTCAGGTCACCCTGAAAAACTGCTTCTATGCAAAGCGTTGGGAAGATTCAAGACCATCAAGCCCCCAACACCCGCGTTTATTATTGCGTTTCACTAGGCAACAAACTAAAGCCAAGAATCCAGATTATGTCGGCAGACCTGCCAAGGCAGGCTTTGGTGAAAAGCTGAGAAAAGCTATCCAGTACGTCCTCTTCAAAGAACTGGGGACCACAAGCAGCATTCCTCACCCAGCACTATGACAACTCCCGATGCTCTATGGGAAGTTGAGTGGACCTTGCCTGTAGCTGCTGCAGAGGCAGCATCTTCCATCACAACAACACAGGAAACAAAGGGAGCCATGAAGGATCTCCATCAGACATTTGGTGGTAAGTAATAGGTTACTTTAATCACATTCTCTTTAAAAGTATGCCATTATTGTCTTGAAGTGCATGTGAATGCCAATGAAGTGTTTAATTACTTAGAGTTAGGCTTAACCTACATCAACAACATATTCATTGACCTAAGGAAACAATAAATCCAATACAGGATTCCTGCAAAACGTTCAAGACGTATATGCTGTGACTTGACTGGGGGCACAGGGCAACTTCCATCAAAAGCTACGATGGATGGAATTAGAGTGAATATTGACCGAGAAGAGACTACATATATGATTATTGCTGCAAATATGAATTCATAGTGATCCTACTCAATGTCAGGTCAATATTTTAAACAGCTATCCATCCATATGCTGCTGTAATTCAAAGTAGCTAATCTACATAAGCCGTTTAAAATCAAAGCATGGAAAGAAATGACTAAATCTCTCCGGAAACCCTTTCATTCCCATCCAAAAAGGGATCGTGCCAACACCCTTGTAATCAGTGGACTTGGAAATGTTGGAGTCTGTGCAGTGAGTGAGAGGCGATTCATGCAAGGTATTAGTACTGTGCATGATGTCACAGAATAGACGGCGCCCTCCTCTTAAAGCGCTGGGGTTAAACGCCCCTCACAGCTCGATTGTTGGGCTACAATGGGGGCTCTCTGCAGACACTGAACATATGGAATGAATAATGGGCCCCATTACAAACATCCAGGGGTTGCCTGGAGTCACACAGAAGGCCCGCAATGCAACCTTCCTGGCCTGAGCTGCTTGGCTACGCTTCTTGGCTAAACTGGGGGATAGTGAAGTTCCTCTGATGGTTCAAAGAATTAATGAGTTGCACACTTGAATCGATTTATTGCAACGAATGCTACTGTGTATTATCTAAACATGTGTTTTTATGGTAGTGCACAAGGCGTGTTGAACCACTAAATAAAAATGGCCAAAAAAAACACCAGTTGACGCATTTGTCTTCCAGTGAGAACAAAACCCATTGTGATCCCATTAAGAGGAAAACATTATCCTCTATTATTCATTAATACGCTGGGAAATTATTGTTAGAGGCACATGGGCACTAGCTGTGCTTCTGAAACGTCCATTTATAGCTTCCCCTTCAATCCCAAAGCACTCAATATTCCATAATAAAAAAGTACCAAGGTCAGACCTTGTCTAGTGCCAGCATATGACGCAGTATCTGGCAAATGACCTCTGAGTGAACAATTCATTACAAAACTGAAAGAAAAACGTGCTCTGTGTGCAGAGCAGAGAGGGGGGCAACTAAAACCGCAAACCTCAGGCCTAAATGTAACTATTCTTTAAAATGTCTAAATTCAGTAAATCCAGTCTGACTTACAAAAACTAAGCTGGGAGAGTTACAGTGGCTTGCTCAAGGGCACTTTGACAGCACAGATGAGCACTGATGATGGACACACAAAGGAAATATATGAAATGCATCAAATCGGGAGTGTTTTTTATTTGGTTGTATAGTTATTTCAGAAACAAGTAACATATAGCCCATAGCGGATAAAAAAGTTGTGTGAACTCATTCCTGATCAAATATTCTAAACTCTCTCTAGAGTAGAAATTATTTGTCAATCAATTAATTAACCGATCAACAGTATATTCATTGTTAAATGCTTTTAAAAAAAACATAAATTGGTTGGAGCTTTTAAAAAATGTTTGTTTGTTTTCATGTAGCTCTAGCTAGGAAGTGAGCCTTGAGTTCAGAATATTTAATCACTGATACATTAAATACGTTACCAGATACATAATTATCAAATTAAAACTAATGTCCTCTAGAAAAGACCTCGCAGAAAGGTAGATCCAGCTCTGAATGGAACCTCCCCATGGTTGATGTATTCCAATCTGTCCTGTCAAGGTGCTCTTGAGATTTAATTGAATTAATATTTTATTTAAAAACAGGTAGTCTCACTGAGATCATGATCTTATTTTCAAGCATGTACAGTACATGTCAAAAGTTTCCCATCCAAGTGAATGGGAACGTGTCCAAACTTTTGACTGGTACTGTGCGAATTAAAAATGTGCATTTAAAAAGTTGCATCCACTGTTCCGCTTTACTCTGCAAGTTGGCGCCAATGGGATTGGAGCCAACTAATATTGATGAACAACAGGCGGGGTTTCAAACTATACAGGAAACTAACAATGAAAGTGGAGAAAGTTCTGACAGGTGTGCACCTACTGTCTGCCAACAGTGGCAGCAACCAGCTAGTTGTTATGCAACCTGCATTTTAATATTGTCGGCAGAAAACAGTTGAAGACGACTTCTGCTGCACAAACAATGGACATGTATGTATGTATGCATGCATGCATGTATGTATGTAGGCCTACCTTAAAGGGCATATGAGGCAGTATGGTTGCTACCACAGACCATCAAAAAGGAAGTAGAGTGTGTCTGTCCTAAACACAGTGTCTCACTCTCTGCCCCCTCCCCCCCTGCCCTCTTAAACATAGAAACATGGCTACCCACCTCTCCCCCTCACTCACCTGACAACATTGGGGTGCTCAAAGGCTTCAAGCTGCCTCAGTACCGCCACCTCCCGGATAGTGGAGAGAGGCATCCCCTCTTCCTCCGTCTGGACACGAACTCTTTTCAGGGCTACAAAGCGTCCCCCGTTCTTCAAATCTCTCGCCTTGTACACTTTCCCATAAGCGCCTTCTCCAATCTCGGCCACGGGCTCATATTGAGTACCAGTACTTTCTTTGTCCATTTTTGCAGCCTTTCTTTCTCTCCTCCTCGTCTCGTGTTGAAAATATTGCGGGGAATCCCGGCGAGGGTGACGAGCCAGAGAGTTTCTCACAAAGGCATATTCACAGAAAAAAGTTGGCACATGCAATGCCTAGTTGACAGGGAGACACAGATGGAGGAAGACACCATCTTTGTCAGATTTGGTCAAACTGTGCTCCAGGTAGGCAATAACAGGACTGTCATCATGTTTTATTCCGACTATCAACACAAGAGCCCTGTTGCGTCCCAACTTCCACTCCTCCTCCTATTACGCATTGCAACTCATGTCCTCCTACCACCAACAAAGTCATGTATAATAATTCAAATTAACCACATTTAGCATTTCTAATTTCCATTCCCAGTTCACTTTATTTTTAGGCTAGGTGTGCATTAAATAGTGTCTCGCGTGTTCATAAATGCACTCCACATGCAGTGTTGTTGAAGTTGTGTTCATGTGGGCTCTTACTGTTTTAAAAGGAAATTAAACAAGACAATGTAAAGAGAACACGCAAACAGAGAGCCCAAACCTTAACATATGTTAGCGAGACAACCAGCTAACTGCCTCCCCTGTCCTGTTTTATCAAAGTGTCTTAAGTCGACACAAACTTGCCGAGCACGTGGCTGTCTACTGATTGCATTGTCTGAACTTCCTACAGCAATAATCCATTTAAAACACTGTAAAACTCGCCCCACAGCCCCGAAATCGCTCTAAATGAGTAAAACAATGCAGTAGCAGAGTGTTACGGGTGTTTTCATTAGCTTACATGGCTTCCTCGATTTTTTTCTAATTTAATTGTGCGTGGAGTCAAATAGGCTTACAAAAATAAATTCTTGCAAATCAGGGAATTAAAGTTCATTTTAAAAATAAACTCGCTTATAAAGCAACATTGACAGCCTAATAAATTCATAATTGGCACACAATCCTGCATAAATATCCACACTTTCGGTGTTTACCTTGGTTTATGTTGTCAGTAAAATGTCGTAACGTCGGCATGTCCGATAAAATGCTGAGGAGGCATTCGTGTCTCGGATAAAATGCCCTGCATCAAACGCATCCCTGTCCACTGTCCTCCATGCGGGGGCCACACAGGTAGTTGGACGGATGGTGCAGGCTCTAACCCCCCATCCCTCAGACTGCACCCGTCCAGGCAGAGACACTCAAACAAGGGAAGAGGAGGGGGGGCGTACAAAAACTCACTCACACACAGACACACACACACACACACACACACACACACACACACACACTCTCACTGCAACTTTATGGGTGGGGGGAGTGGAGGGGAAGGGGGTGTAAGATGGGGGGGTCATAGGACAAAGGCAAACGCGTGACACAGCCCTCCAAAAACCACGCTCTTCTTTGGATTTTCTCATTTCTTTCTTCTTTTTTTTTCTTCTTCTTCCATATATCCCCGGATAGGCCCATGCAACTCGCAGCCCCGCTCGCCCGTGTGAGCTCCGTCTCTGCCTGGCTTTCCCACGCCGGCTGAATGTGGCCTGACCCCCTTCAGAGAGGTTTGACACGGAGCGGGGACATTTCCGCATTCCTCCCCGACTACAAAGGCACACCGCCTCCTTTTTGCTCTCCCTCGGCCTCCTCGGTGCTTTACCATTCATAGTCCTCTCCGCGGGTTTTGTCTCCTGTGTCAAAACCGGGAGCACCACAGGAATCGGAGAGGCTAGAGAGGAGGTTTATTGGATGGACGGCCACACTATCTATCTCCCTCAAACCATTGAGGATCTCCCGAGGCAACAATGCGCCAGCGGGGGTGCAATGTGACAAGCTCGCCCTAGATGGTCCTGAGGGGTCAGGTTCAAGGCCCGGTGGCTTGATCTGTGGCAGGGGGGACTCCTCTGCTCGGGTGGTCGTTTGCACGGCTCCATGCACCACAACAGGCGTGATGGCCATGTGGGCTACTAGATGGCAACCTTTTTTAATTTTAAAATATGGGAAATCAACATCTCAGGGTATATACGTCTGATTAATTTCACAACAAAAGATGGACAATTCTGAAACTTTACTAGACAGTTTACAACATGTATAATAATGAAAATAATTAACTTTTTTTATTTCTACAATAAAATATTAAAACAACATTGCTCAAACAGAAATGAAAATAGTTAAAATGTATATAAACGTTGATTTAAAGATATAATGTTACAGTAGTTATTATCAATAATATATGATAAATGTAATTGTCACTTCATTAAACCTCAAATGTAATAATTAAATATCTTCTAACCCTAACATTTTATATATACTTTAATTCCTTAGCTTTAATCAATTACTTTTAGTATTTTTGTGTTTCATTTTTACTTTGTATTTGTTTAGTTTTATTTTAAATGACCCATTCAAGTTTCAAAATCTATTATATATTATTTTAGCTGTAGATATTTAAAACAATAATTTCTGTCTGAAAAAACTCTTCAAACCCTGACACAAAGTTTGTTTTTCACAGTTTTTTCTCTCTCTCTCTTTTTAATGCTGGACACGGTTGAGACATGACAAGACTTGATGTCAGATTATTCCAATGAATAGCCAATTACAGGCGTGTAACCAAGCACCATTATCATAACTTCATTGGAAGGCGTGTATTAGAGACGCACAGGAGATCAGAGGAAGGGCATTCCCCCAGTGCTATCAGTTACATACAAACTGGTCTTGCATGCTGCTTGTAAAATCCACTGATTTCCATTGAAAAGGTAAAGTTGGGTGAGATAATGACATGGAACTATGTATGGCAGTCTCCCCTGCCCAACTTTTTAGGCAAACCCAAATTTAAATAATTTGCATCACAAAACACACAATGCAGACAGTGTATCCCAGACCAGTTACTGTATATGTGGGCATTTACATTTTTTCATTCTCATTGTTCATGTGAAATCAGCTCTGAGAGCCATCGCCCAGACTGAATACATTAGCATGCATACTTCTTATTTGGCTGGAGAACTAACCAATTAGGTCCGTTGTGTGCGGTATAGAGATGAGAGAAAGACACACACACACACACACACTCATTCTGCAACACTGGCTAGTCAATATCTGACACATAAACTTTAAGTTTCCACAGTCTGTGTTTATTTACCTTGATGGGGCTCATGCTGGGGAATCATTTTTGAAAAGATGCAGGAACAGGATGGTCCAATTAAGAACATCCTGTTCTGGGAACAACACAGTCAGAATACAATTTAATGTTTAACCGTGTGCTTGTCCCGAGTTCTTGAAGTTGCAGTATGAACAATAAAAAGTAAAAAGTACTGACATTGCAGAAGCAGATGTGGACAAGAGGGAAACATTTAAGAATTTAATGCTCTTTTCGCTTTTGCCACTGACAGTGATGTACTTACCTATAGCACTTGTGATTCATCACCAGCACTCATTATTCGATACGATATCTTGTTGTTTTCGCCCATGATTCTCTGCACTTTATGTAAAGCTCTTACTTTTTGGAAGTCGCTTTGGATAAAAGCGTCTGCTAAATGCCTAAATGTAATGTAATG